>CP103032.1:1800000-1952017 GCA_024752435.1 Allantophomopsis cytisporea
GATTTACCCCGCTGTCAACATCCCGCCAGCCCCGCCGTCCGTTCAATCAATACCCTGACGTCGATGCATGAGCGACTATCACCAATCAATCATCCCATCCATCCACCGACCGACCCGACTGATTTACCTCGACCCCTCTACTCCCCTCTCTGCTCCTCAATTCCAATTTCTATTCATACAATTCTTCCAATCAATTACGTTAAAACCTTTTCCCTGCCTATCCGGAAGGATTGACTGGAATTGATTTTACGAAACCATTTGATCGTCCCTGTCGAGACCTGGTCTTGGATACAGTTGTACCTCTCAATTCCTCCTCAGTTCCAGGTCCCACTTCTTGAAAGCCGCTCATCGGGCTGGGCTCACATCCAATTATCTAATCAATCTCGCATATCATCATAACCCAATATACACATTACATCAGACCACCGAACTCAACTAACAACATCTCTCTTCTCAAAAATATAGAAAAACCAACGAACCTTCCCCTCCAAACTCAAAAAACGAACAATCAAAACCAAAAAACACCTTTTAATTTAAACAAAAACTTTATATATATTCATCATGGTGGTAATGCACTCCCTCCTCCGAACCCTTTCAAGGCGGTCTCTTCTGTCGGCCGCTTCTTCTCCGGCGCGCCTGGCTGCGAGTACGAGTCCGAGCGCCTCCCTCGTCGCCAGGACACCGGTGTCTTCGCCTTTGCGATCTGGACCTCTTCAATTCCGTTCTTTTGCTAACTCTCCTTCCCTCTCTCAGAAAGTTCTTCTCGTCCTTTACGATGGTAAATATTCCCTTTTTATTAATTATACGCTGTAATTTTGTTATGGAAATGATTGGATCTTTTCCAATTGCGGGGTTGAGGCAATTGGATGAGATGCAGGCGGATCTCGCTCAATTGCAGTTTATTCTGCAATTGATGATACATATTACAGGAAACAATTGCATATTGTATCATTGCTAACTCATTCCAGGTGGCAAGCACGCCGAGCAGGTTCCAGAGCTCCTTGGTACAACTGAGAACGAGCTCGGTATCAGAAAGTGGCTCGAGGACCAAGGACATGAGCTCGTTACTACCTCCGACAAGGAGGGAGAGAACTCTACCTTTGACAAGCACCTCGTAGACTCTGAAATTATTATCACCACTCCGTGAGTCACTTCGAATCATACACGAATATCCTACAAGAACAATGCTAATACAGTCAGATTCCACCCAGGTTACCTCACCGCTGAGCGTCTGGCTAAGGCCAAGAAGCTCAAGATTGCTATCACCGCTGGTATCGGTTCCGACCACGTCGACTTGAACGCCGCCAACAAGACCAATGGAGGTATCACCGTTGCCGAGGTCACTGGTTCCAACGTCGTCTCCGTCGCTGAGCACGTCGTCATGACCATCCTCGTCCTCGTCCGTAACTTCGTCCCAGCACACGAGCAGATCGCCGCCGGTGAGTGGGACGTTGCCGCCGCCGCCAAGAACGAGTTCGACCTCGAGGGTAAGGTCGTCGGTACCGTTGCCGTCGGCCGCATCGGAGAGCGTGTCCTCCGCCGTCTCAAGCCATTCGACTGCAAGGAGCTCCTCTACTTCGACTACCAGCCACTCAAGCCAGAAGTCGAGAAGGAGATTGGCTGCCGTCGCGTCGACGACCTCGAGGAGATGCTCGCCCAGTGTGACGTTGTCACCATCAACTGCCCACTTCACGAGAAGACTCGCGGCCTCTTCAACAAGGAGCTCATCTCCAAGATGAAGAAGGGTTCTTGGTTGGTCAACACCGCCCGTGGTGCCATCGTTGTCAAGGAGGACGTCGCCGAGGCCCTCAAGTCCGGCCACCTTCGCGGCTACGGAGGTGACGTCTGGTTCCCACAGCCAGCACCAAAGGATCACGTCCTTCGCTACGCCGCCAATCCATTCGGCGGTGGAAACGCCATGGTCCCTCACATGAGCGGTACCTCCCTCGACGCCCAGAAGAGATATGCTGATGGCACCAAGGCTATCCTCCAGAGCTACCTCTCTGGAAAGCATGACTACCGCCCTGAGGATTTGATTGTTATTAACGGTGATTACGCTACCAAGGCTTACGGTCAGCGTGCTAAGAACAGTGGCTCTGCTGGTGCCAACAAGGCTTAGGGGGTTTAGTTACATATGAGATTATGAATTGAATTTTTTTGAAAGTTATTATGAGGTTTTTTTTATGGTTTGGTTTGGTGATTGTGAGTATGATTGTGAATTTGATTGTGATTGGAGTGGGAGTGAATGTGAATGTAAATGTGACTGCGCAGCAAATACTACGATTTAAATCAAGCCCTAGAGTGTTATGCGTGCTTATCATATGAGACTGATTCTATCAGCACTTCGCCTTTCTCAACCGCAAAGGGATGAAGAGTTGATTGATTTACTAATCACCGATGACATTTACAAAATAAAAGAAAAAATATGTCGTTCATCTATCCAAGCAGCAGCTTAGGTGGAGGCTTACTACCTGCTATTGCTGGTTTCGTATTATGTATAGTCGGCTGTGAATACGATGCTTTTCTTGGAACTGTGTGAACTGTAAACTGTAAACTATGTAGCTGCATAAAGTGTGTAGCTGTGTAGCTAAAGAAACAGATCTATACAATTGCTTCCTGCTTTGGGAGATAGTAGTATAGTTAGGACCGTTTTAACTATCCTAACCCATATCACGTGACCACTGTATTGTAATCTTGGTACTACAATCGCAATATTGCGGGAATGGGCTGCGATAGGCTTATGCAACAGGCTCTAAGAGACATGATTGTTCTTTGACTACTATCTTCTGCGAGGGGTTGTTATGTACTGCCGTCATTGTGGAGGATGAAATCTGAGTATGAATATAAGCAGCTATGGAATAATCGATGGGTTGACTTAGTTGGGGTATAAAGTTTACTATTAAATGATCTTTATCTGTTGATTATTGTCTTCGTTTTTGTAGGTTGACTGCTTGACGAAGAGGAGTTGGACTTGGGTTGAAGTCATGCTGTGGGATTGCTTGCTTATATGGATTTTTGGTTATATGGGTACTGATGAAAGGCAGTGGTTAGGTTTGTACTTCTGAAACAAGTGAATGAAATCTAGGACTTGAAGATTGTGTTATTAAGGTTGATATTTAACTTTCTGGTTTCATGTTTAGTGAAGATATAAAGATTACTTTAGAGTGGTCTAAAAATAACTCCAGAAGATAATTTCACAGGTATAACGATACTGTCAATATAGGTACTAGCTGTTATGAATTCGAGGAAGGTAGAACTCCTTATAACTGGAAACAATTATATACTGAAGCAAGTCCTACGAACCAAGCTGATATAGAGCTAATAGCTGCTAATACTAAAAGTCAAGCTTTGATTGTTACTATGTGGTTAGTTCTTAAAGAGCAACCGACTATATATTCCCTTTGCCTTTGAACGCCGGCCTCCCTGACCCTCTTGATAAGAAGACAGCTAACGAGACTATTAACAACTGAAAAGAGCCTGATGACCTATTTGACGAAGTATACAATTCAGGTCTTTAAAGTGTCAATTCATATCTAAGGGAGAAATTGTCCACATATGTAATCAATTTACAGACCTTACTTCCGCGCGAGTGAAAGCGAATGACTATCACATTCACTGGTTCCCGGATTAGGCAGCACTACACTACTAAGTAGTATCATAATAGCCGCAGAGTATAACGCTACTCCCTTTCTCCTTCAATCAATTCAATACCCAAATCTGCTGCACGCCCAACATCGTGACAGAAACACCTGAGCTAAACTGATCTGACTGGGATAGCCTTTGAGCGTCTGTAGCGCAGCGCCTGTCATGATTGATCTAAGAAGAAAGATGATTATATGTGTTAGTCAAGAGCAAAGTGAAAATCAGGAGACTCTCTATTTAATCCAAACCGACCAGTGAGTGTCTTTGACTTTTTTAAATGTGATTGAACTCAATTCATAGTTCACAATCACTATTAGTTGCCTTCGAGCTAGTCGACGTAAGTATTTTAGGTTCCATTGTGGCAAGATAAAGCGATATGACCTTAGACGTTAGGTCTCTAGATGTTAACAACATGTTCACGTAGGATTTCCGCGACCCCAATATGGCGCAGCCTGGAGTGCATTGTCGTACTATCTACTCTGAGCGTTGATGTCGTTGCCTTTGTCGAGTAGCATCTGAGCTACTGCCTCCTGCCCTCCGCTACAGTTGCCCATTGGAACGTTGCCAGTGTGGTGTAGATCTCACAGTATGATTATAGAACGAGGAAACCCATCAGATAAAGTTTGTCATCCATAAGAATCAAGGATCTCTCGAAAAGTGCTCTGAATTCCTCCGAAGGAGGAAATCTCCACATCGTGGAACTCCGCTTCCAAGTGAGAATAGGGGGCCGAGAATGACTGCAGAAATCGCAAGTGATTCTGCTTACAAGCCTTCGCCGCAACGTGATGGTAATTCTGAATGGCTTATGCAACAGTCGTCCTTAACAATAGACCGGGGTAGGCGTGGTGTCTGTGGATCTGAGAAGCTTTCATGTCATTCGAAGAGCTGAATCAAGATTGATTAGCTCTGACTCAGAGCAAAAATTCTGTATCATGGATCTTGACCGAAACCAACGTGGAGTGTATCAAGGAACTGTAAGCTCTAGAAATATTTGGATTAACAATACGGGATTTGACATGTGTGGGGAACAAAGCTTGAATGCTTGAAGATGCGCCACTTATGGATTGTTAATGTGTCGGAGGTTTTCGGCCAAAAGCTTCAGCAGACAAGCAACAGATGGCCACTATTCCGATTAGACAAAGCTTCTGGTCTAAGATCAAACTCGGCCGAGGAACATAATAGGCCTTCTTATATGGAGTATTGTGTGTATCACTGGCATCGGTCTAAAGAAAAGAGGCACAGGGTTGCACTTCACACTGCACACTATACTAGTATAGTTATCCATGTCTTTGAGTAGTCTTCGAGAAAGCCTTCAGACCACCATCTGCAATTAGCATGAAGGAATGGCAGATTCACATAGCGATTTGTTTCTTTTTGGAATAGTTTATGTGAGCACTGCATGTAGTTCCATCAATTACGGAGACAGTCAACGAACCGCACATCTTAGAACACACGAGTTCCCTTGACATTAGGTTGTGGGGTAAATGTCTCTCCGCAAAAAATAAGAGTGGTGTAAATGTCTCCCCGCAAAATATACAAGTGGTGGGTAAGATCACTATGAGAATGCAACGCAAAAATGCACGCTCGTGGCACCACGTTACCTGCTCGGCAAATTAAGTCTAATATTGGCTTTGGTTACAAAGCTTTAGTGCTGCGCCTTTTACGACGTGGGATTTGTTGCGAGTTCAGATAAGCTAAGATCTGCAGCATTTCTTACATCCCCAGCTTTAGCCCCCTGTCAAGACGCTTCAACCAATCAGGTGCACAGACATCACTGATTTATAATTCTGGAATAAACATCATCACTTTTTCTGTTAGCATCAGCTTGAGTTAGATAGAGCTGAACTGAGTAAATGGAAACTGACAGAACTATTGACGTAAGTTTGTCTATTACAAAGTCCGCAATAGCTATGGCTTCAAAGTATAAGTAGGGCGTGATCAGTCCTCTTGAAAAGAAGCTCTTCTCATTATCAACGATACCTTAAGCATTATTATAAAGCGACAAATCTCCTTCGAAATGCTCTCTTCATTCTTTACAACCACAAGGATTGCAGCTTCTCTCTTCCTCTTGGCCAAGCTGGTCGCTGGTCAATCAGGTGAAGTTGGCAATTGCGATGGTAACTTTGGTGTGGTCGAGACCGACGTGAACAAGTGCAGACCTCGGACCGGACCTCAATGCACTCTGGCATTTAGTAAGCTTAATCACTTGTTATCCATATTTGGGAGCATCTGCTTTCGCGACTTGCTAATACTTGCCTAGTTTGTCAATACGCCCCTCTAGACACTGACATTTCCGGCTACGTATACATCTACAATAACGACTGCCAGTGCGTCAACTCCTACGAAGAATACAACGACGCCAGCTCTGGCGATTCTAGCGCGTTTCCATTTACGATCCCCACGTCGGAGAATGGTCTGAACTACGACACCGTTATCACGTACACCGACTGTCAAGACAACCCAGAGGTGTCCTGGACTTACAATGGCGCTTCTTGGACCGAGAGCGACTGCGACTGCGAGGATGATGGTTCTGGTTTAATTGGGAGAACCTCTTGCAGATGTGAATTCTCCTGCTAGAAAATGCTTGGTGGGCCACTGTACTCGAGCATAGAGACAGACTTTTTAGCTTCTGAGATCTGGAACAAAGGACACCGCGGCTTGAAGAAGCCTATGTTATCATGGGGTTTGATTTCTTGCACTACCACTCTTTGACGATTTGGTGCTTATACTTGTGTTACAAGCTTGTTGTACAGTCGTTACCAAATAATCTACGAAAATACATAACGTATCTTATCGCTTGATGAGCCCCTTCTATGATAGCATTACTTATAACTATGAAGATTGTTCTTCACTACTTTCCTTTGACTATCGAGTATGGTGACGAAGTTGTTTATACTGCTAAGTGTATCTAAGTGTTAAAAGCTAAGCACCTTCTCTTCTCTCAACTCTTACGCCCTTCGATATATTCTCCCCACTTTTTTTTCCTGGTATGCCAAAGTACTCTCCAATTTTGAGTAACAACTCCCTCAAAATCTCTCTAAAATCTTCTAATAATGTCCGAAATTTGTGGATATACTATATATAGGTGTGATAAAGTATATTGATCTTTCTTATTATACTTGAGGAAAGGAAAGACTTCTGTATTCCGCTCGTGTATATGTAAACTCTATAAAGACAATGTATTCTCTTTGTTTGGCTTATTCGGCGCTTCATTAGATAGTCGATAGATTATAGGATTTACGTTCAACGCGCTTAGAAACAAAGCATAGGCTTTTGATACTCTAACTGACTTGACTTATTTTAACTTTCGACCTAGAAAGAGCAATAGGGGAGTATTTTGAAAAACAACGTATACTATAAAGGTACTTAGTAGTAAGTTGATCGATTTGTTGAATTTATTGAAAAATAATCTAGGTAGAATATTGATGGCAGACACATAGACTACGTGGTGGGCCATTGCAAGTAATCCCTCATATCCTGAGAAATTTTAGCGTGGTCATTCCTGTTCATTCATGATGGGTGCCAACCTTATAATTACTGGAATCTGATGGGTCCAACTTTGAAACGGCAAATGATCGTTGAATAATGTCCAGATTTTTCTTCTGACAAGAGAGTATATACTAATAGAATTTCAGTTTTCGTGTTAAGACAGGGCAATCTCAACATTGTGAGAAGATTAACTGCACCAGACTACCGGATAGTTGGACTTCTCGAACTAGCAGCTCGTGGAAGCTCTGTAGCTCTTGTCGAGTTTCTTTTGGACCGCGGTTATAACCCCGATGGTTGCAAAGTCGGCAGCTCGAGCTATACCAGTTCCAGGCCGCCTTTGCTTGAAGCCATTGCCCAAGGAAGCTTCGAGATGGTAGACTTGCTCTTGAAGCATGATGCGGTACCCTTTGAGTCCATTTACATTGAAGAATTTCCTCCCTGATTCCAAACCTCAATGCAACGGAACTTGCAATTATCACCAGCAATCCTTCTGTTAAGATCGTAAAGCTTTTGGTCGAACAAAACCAGCAACCTTTTGGCATTCCCCCCAGGGACTTTATCAAAATTCTGGAAGATCAAATTGGAATAGATGAGGAGAAAGTTCTACAAGCCAAATTTGTACCTTGTATACGCCTCATACTAGGCTTGAGAAACACAATCATAAAGCCCAACAACCCCTCACATGAGTTGAGTAGAAAGAATCAGAATGTGACCGTTGCAAAGGTCCTATTACAGTATAACGCGGACGTCAACAGTACTTACTCGAATAATAGCGCTAGTATGCCTCTGTACGAATGTTCCAAACAACAAAGCCTGAAAGCAGTTAAATTTGCTAGATACCTGCTCAACTCTGGTGCGGAATCGGTAATAGATAAACAGGGTCATACACGTATGCACGACTTGGATCAAAGTCAATTGGCTAAAGCTATGCCAAACCTACTTGGAATAAGTTTGGAAGAGTTTGTAGCTTCAGCTACTGCTGATGTAGACAATAACGAACCTAGATAGATTGAGGTAATCCTTTCTTTGGTTAATACCTTCTAGTAAAGGTTGGGTGCATATAGGCAACGAAAAATCGGTGTCTAAGAACTACAGTGTTCACCTGGTTTGAGATACAGAATAGCACTTTCTTCAGATATCATATACGATTTCGGAAGTTAAGGCATTCTCGTGTGATCATGCACTTGAAGTACTCTATATCATCACTTACAAGTGACTCTCACATAGTTCCAGCACCTTGGTGCACATAAATCGTCGCTGGACCTATATGCAACGCGACTTTATAAGGTTTGGGGTGTAGAGTAGGTAATTTGAGCTGCCTTCTGCTGCTGTAGCGTTTAAATCCCAACTTCTAGTTAAAATCTATAAAAGATCTACAGAAGAGGAATCATAAAGACCTAATCCTATAATATAGAAATATAGTAGACGAGTATACAGATACAATAGAATTTATCTGACCTATGGCCGGGCAAACATGTGGGGTTTTGATCTAAATCGTGGAGTGTATTAAACGGAATATACTTGTGCTCCTGTGATTATTTCAGAAACTTCTTACACACGTCGTAGACTTCGACCAGTTTTTGTTATCCCTTCCAACCTTTCTTGCACACATATCCGCCATGTACACGTGCAATATAGTATAGTTGCCTTGAAACTGTACATCTTAAAAAACTATGTTGTTTATATATACACGAAATGAATTAAAGTATGTCTGCTAATATGTACACCATCGCCATTACCATAGATGTTGACACTGATGCTAACAACGACATTGAAATTCAATATCAACATCTGCAAACCGGCCGTCAGATTGTCTGACCGGTTGACAATAATACATCAGCACCACCTCCCGCCTACATCCGTTCCCTCACTCACATCCTCATACCACCGATTCAAGAGCTCTTATCCTTGTTTCCTGGCGCATCGATCGGCTTAACAAGATCACCAATAGACTTGAAGAAATCGCCGATGCTCGAGCGCGCCTTCAAGTCGACCTCCGCATCAGCATCGACGTCAGCCTTGATATGCTCCTCCTCAATCTCCGCCTCAACCTCAGCATCAACACCGGCATCGACCTCACGCTTGGTGTCCTTGTTCCCCGGCGCATCAATCGGCTTCACGAGATCCCCAATGGACTTGAACAAATCACTGATGCTAGAGCGCGCACCAAGCCCAACCTCGACATCAACATCAGCGTCGACGTCAACATCCCGCTTGGTAGCCTTGTTTCCTGGCGCATCGATCGGCTTAACTAGACTTCCGATCGATTTGAATAAATCGCTGATGCTTGAGCGGTCGCTGAGCTCGATGGAGCGTGTGCTGACCTTGCTGTGGTGCGCGGGATCGGCGGTGAAGAGAGCTCTGAAAAGGCTGGAGAGCGCGGTTGAGTCGGTGCTCGTGGAGGTGGTGTCGCGGGCTGAGACGCTGTGGGCTTGACTGCGAGAGTGGCCGTAGTTTGAGGTTGAGACGGAGGCGGAGGCGGCAGTTGAGATGTCGTGGGCTTGGCTGCGAGAGTGGCCGAAGTTTGTTGGAGCGGCGAGGGTTAGGGGAAGGAGGAGGAGAGGGAGAGAGAGCTTCATTTTGGCGTGAGGAGTGGTAAGGAGTGTGATTAAAGAATGTTGGTTGGTTTGGTAATAAATGTGTTGAAAGAGTGTGTTGAAAGAGTGAACGTTGGAGAGGTGGATTGAAATGGGTACAAGAGAGCGTGAGGATTTGGTGTTTACATATGAGGTGATGGAAGAGAACAAGACTTACCGTACCTTGCCTTACTGTTGCTTTCGGTTTACGGCATGGAGAATGAGATTGAGATTGACTTACTTTACCTAGAACGACTGCGAGTTTGTGTGGATGGCACGGTCGAGGCGTTCGTTAATTCTTGACGGGGGTGGGGTATGGGTAATTAAGGAGGTTGATCTGGTGTGAACGCTGAGACATAAATAGATGATATAGCTCACAGCCTCAGCTAACACGAAGTCAACGAAAGGAATCGAAAAGATTTAGGAGAGGAAACGAAAAGTAGGAAACGAAGAAGCCGCCAGCTTTTGCGGAGACGCGGGAGGAAATGCGACGGTTCAAGAGAATGAGGAGTAGTGCTTCCGATAAATATCATGGCGTTGATGGTATGCGGTAGAGCGGCATCTGTTGCTTGTATATGGATACTACTGTGTAGTAGCATCGTTGGTTTATTGTGGGGTATTATCGTATAACTTCAGACACTTGCCAGAGACAGCCCGATTGTTGTATTCCATTCAGTCTTCCATCAATATTGATGACTCCGTATTGATGTTGATGTGACCTGATCTACTCTCGGTAGAATATTGACAGGGGTTAGATTTACGAATTGATGTGGAGCTGTCTTATTGAGGCCTCAGGCATAACTCAGCGCGTGCACGTGAGTCTAAGTTACATAAGCCTTCACCACCCAACCTCGCGAATTCCATGATATCGCGACACGACACCTCACTGTCGCATCTACGCAACGGCATCTATCATCAACTTCATCCGTCAAACCATTTGAACGCCATATAATTCCGATTGCCACTCATTCATTGCTTTGCAACCCATCGACACACGAGCGACAACGACGGCGAGTGCAGATAGTAACGGAAACGCAATGGAAACAGGTTAGGAATTCCGGCTGTGTGGAGGCTGGATCAGGTGTCCCTATCGGATGGACTGTACATCTGGGAAGCTCAGTCGTCTGTAGTAGCTGGACCAGGTATCCCCTCATATAGAGGAGTCCCCGCTGTGTGGAGGCTGGATCAGGTGTCCCTATCGGACGAGCTGTACATCTCTAGAAGATCAGTCGTCTGTAGTAGCTGGACCTGGTATCCCCTCATATAGTAGGAACTCTGGCTGTGTGGAGGCCGGATCTGGTGTCCCTATCGGATGGCTGTTCATCTAAGAGTATTAGTTGTCTGTAGTAGCTGGACCAGGTATCCCCTCACGTAGACCAAATATCTTCTTTGTTGGACAACCTGGATATCGTTCACGGCGATGCTATTGTGTGCATGGTATCGTGAAGGCTTAGGCTGAGTGGAGGCTGGATCAGGTGTCCCTATCGGATGGCTGTTCATCTGAGAGTATCAGTCGTCTGTAGTAGCTGGACCTGGTATCCCCTCGCAAAGACTGAGTCTTCCATATTGCCAGACGCGGCGTCCTGTGACAAGCAAGCAGATGATCGCATCATAACATCTATCTTCGAGTATGGAGTCAGGGCTACTTGTTGAGTATAAAGCCTGGGTCGGTTGGGATCTTGCATATCAAGCAAGGGTTTAATATGTTCTTTTACTTGCAATGACATATCCTTGGACTTGATCTTACTGATTTTAGTTACAGTTCCTCAGCCACTAGTTTAGTCATAACCTTTTACAATGTCCTCGCTCCTCCAGCCCGACTGTGTGACTGAACGCGTGCTCGTACAATGGCGCGAGCCCAGCGCAGGCACTCCTTGCTACCTGGGGAGTGTCGACAATGACCTCCGAATGACTATCCGGCTCTCCACACAAACAAATTCCCAGTTACTTCTTTGGTTCTACCTACCTATTGCAGTGAAAAGGCACCCAGAATCGAAAAAATCTCGTATCAAATCCCTTTACTTCGTTATGCAAGCAGATATGTTTGATCAAAGCCAAGCACCATGTCTCTCAGTGCAGTCTTTGCGAGACTCCAATCCACCAGACTCGGCTCTCGTAGCCCTTGAGGCTGCAAATTTGGGTCCAAATGAGACAATATCTTGTCTGAGCTTCAAGCTCTGCACATATGGCAAAGTCTTCATGCCCGATGCGACACTCTTCCCTGTATCTGACAATGTGGGGAATGCCATAGCGAACTTGAAGTCTCTCTCACAGGCGAAGCAATTTGATGTATACGTCGCCCTCAAAGAATCATATCCGTTGTCCTTAACGAGCGAAGATTCACCCCACGCATTGTTGGGTGTACTATGTAGGAAAGTCAGTGCGGGTGAAATGCACAATCACGCGCTGGATTTCACCCGCTCCCACAATGAGGGCATGGTGTGTGATATGTGGAGCAATTTCGATGTCGACGAGCGATCAACCCGAGGAGCACAACTCCCAGCGCAAGTCCCACGTCCTGTGATCACAGATATCTCTCCCACAATACCAACCACGCCCATCAAGCTTCCCGAATTCGTCACCCAACGTCAGCAACAACCTCTCCTTCCTTCCGCACCCCTCGACCTCCCCCCACCCCAATACGCCGAAACCTTACCCCCCAATCAGGAGGACATCAATGAAGAAGACATCTCAACCGACTCTGAGGACCTCAACATAGTTCCGATTGCTAAGAAGCGCAAACTCAACTCTAGCAGTACCTCCACAGAAAAAGAAAAGCCACGCATTACGAAACATGTCCGCTTCGTCTCGCCACCTTCATCGCCGGTAGGGTGGGAAGTGACACTATACTACCTCCAACGAACATCGCGCGAAGATAGAACCTCTTCTACATCCAAAAGGTCTACCTCGAGATCACGGTCTAGGTCTCGATCTAGATGTAGTGCGCCGCCCCTCAACCACCAACTAGCAGATCATATTGTTTGGCTGTGGAATGTTGATGAGCGATTGCCGAGATCGACCGACGTGCTATGGACGCTTGGGGAGGCGATTAGGGAAGGAAAGGGCGAGAACTTTGGGAGAGGCGTTGCTGAGAGCATGGCGGACGTCCTTTGTATGGACCGGGAGGCGCTGAGTGCCACATCTACTACTCCTACCTACTCCTCGAGCTGGTCAGGCGCTCAGAAAGTTGGCATCCACAAGCTTAGTGTTCATAGGTCTTCATCTCTCCAGGATCAGCTTGCCGAGTTAATCCTCTGGTTACGGAGTGTCGATTATGGGCTCCTTGCAGAGTTCGATTTGGCGCTTTGGAGACTGGGCGATGAGGTGAGGTGTGAGAGGGAACAAGTATTCAAGAGGGTTGGGGCGGCGGTTATGGCTGAGGTATTCTGTGGGTATAGAAGGAGTGAGGGTATTTGAGCATGTAGAGCATGTAGAGCAATCGAAAGGGATATATTGGCAAAGAAATTAGAATAAGCATTGCGTGGAGAGTATGGTGCTACTTCTGGAACAGAGAAAGATTCCAAGATATGTGTCTATTGTATATCTGATATATATCTGTATGTGTAAATAAACAACAGAAGAATCAAAGAAAAACGCTGCCCATATCTAGCATAACATCATATTTATATTACCATTGAATCGTCGCTTTGGGGCCAGCCCATATAGTTCCATCATGTTTCCCCTTCTATTTTCATCTCATCTTCCCTCGGCTCCACACTACTGTTTCGCAGAATCTCAGCCTCTAGCTCAGCCTTCTCATCAACCGTTAACTCGCCCTTCGCCTTCCCGATCTTCACAAATCCCACCATAAGCACAAACGAAAGTCCCGAACACCCAACAGCAAACCAAAACGCCGCTTTATAGCTCTCTTTAGCACCCAAATGCGCTGTAGAAGCGACAACTAAATCCGCGATGGCAAGGAGGAAGCTCATCCCAAGAAACAATACGCTATTAATCAGCGCGCCGGCAAGCCCCTGCCTGTGCGCTGGCAAGCTAGTAGTGATGAAGATATTACTGACATTGTACGTCACGTCCACGCCAAGTGTAGCACCAAGCATGGCAGGGAACACCCAGGCCCAGTAGTTGGGCTCATTGGGGATGAGCGCGAACAACAAGACGGATAATAAGAAGCCGAAGCCGGAAACCACAAGAAGGAATTTTCCTGGGAGTAGATGTAGCGTGAAGCCGCCCGTCAGGGCGAGGAGTAGTCCACCGACGCACATTGGCGTGAACCAGGCTACGGTAAGGAGGGGAGAGACTTCGAGGATCGTTTGAAGACTAGATGGTCAGTTGGGTGAGGTGGAGGAGGAGGAGAAGGCGACTTACTAAAAACTTGCGTAGTAGAGGTAAACGCCAAAAACACCGTAGGAGAAGAAGAGAGATATTATCAGGGGCGTCAAGGACTTGACTTTGAACAGATCGAATGGCAGTAGAGGGGCTGTGGCTACCCAGCCTTCCACATATACCGCAGCGCAGATGAAGAGAACGCCGGCGATGAATGTGACGTAAATCTTCGGACTTGCCCATCCATTCGCAGCATGCGAGCTGTCCGTGATAGAGTACACGAGCAACAGCAGCCCAGGCACGATTGTTGCAACCCCCCACCAATCCATCTGAACCCTCTCCTTGTTCTTCACAGAAATATCCGGCACGGTCAAGAAGGCCACCACAGTAACCATCGCCAACAACATCGCCCCAATCCAAAACCACCACCCCCATCTCAAATATTCTTTACAGATACCACCCACAAAAATCCCAAAAAAGAACCCAATAGGCGAAAAAGCGCCATACAGACTGAATACCATGTTCTTCCTCGACCCCGGCCGGTAGATGCTACCAAGCAACATAACCCCTGAGGGCAAGAACGCCGCCGGTCCGAGACCAGCCAGTGCACGGCAGAAGTTCAGCATCACGTAATTGGTGGAAAACCCGCCGATGAGACACCAGACGAAGAACCAGGCTACTCCGGACACGAAGAGAATGTGCCCGCCGAAGATGTCGGATAGCCGGCCAAGAGGCAACAGGAAGGCGCCGGTTACGAGAGAGAAGACGTTTGCTGGCCATGTGCGTGATTCTGGTGGGATGTTGAGCTCTGTTGCGAGCATGGGAAGGATGATGTTGAAGCCACTTAAGAAGTATTCCTGCTGGTGTTAAGATGTGTGTTTGGGGGTGAGGAGGAGAGGTGACATACGGCTAGGAACATTGAGGCTAATAGTGAGAAGCAGAAGCCGATTTCTGCCCATGCCGTCTTGAAGATTTCGGGACGCTGTCGACCGAGTCGCTCGAGTTCACAATCGGTGAGGAGGTGTGGTTTGCGTTCTGAGGATTCTCGAGGACTTGAGGTAACGGCAGATGTTGAGGCGTCCATCGTTGCTTTACAATGATGACTTCGTCACTTGTTCAGGAGATGAGATTGTGGTAGAGACTTTCATCCAAAGGGTATGTATGCAGAGATAGGCGATTTAAGGGAATGGATATTTCTTCAATATATACAAATACAAGTACAGCCCTTGAATGTTCGCCGGACATGCACTACTCCTCTTCCATTCGTTCTTTGCATTTTATTCACCCCTTCTGACTCACACCAGAGCCGTGACGCCACTATGGTTGTGATTCTGCTAGCATATGCAGTTGATGCTCCGAGATGTATCAAACCAGAAGACATTGATGCCGGCTGACCGTCTGAAGCTAGACATCTGCGCCGTCTGTAATCCTTTGACCTCATTCATGATGGATATTCCCACAAAACAACATTCTCAAGGAAGGGTAACAAGCCACAACAGGTTTCCGATTTATAATAATTGAGCCGCACACCGGTCTTGTGTCTTGGCTGCCTCATCGAGTAATTTTTACATCCATTGCGGATAACAATCAGAAGTTTATAAGGGATCTAATATTCCCTACGTCGTTCGCGTGGGGACTGACCAGCGCTAGGCCGCAAAAGGCAGCCAAGACGCAACTTTTGCGGAGGCCGCTAGTGAGATCCTTACAAATCCACACCAGTGCTACACCTTAACCCACCTAGCCTTATCATAGACAGATGCATATGGGACCTTACCTATGGCGGTACTTCTATGGAATCCCAAACAGTCTTGACATTTCCCAACTATACGACTACATGATTGTTCTCCCTCGGCGATGTATGAGAAATGTCCTCTTCCATGGATGTTCCTGAAATAGGCGCACAACATATTGCGCCCAGTAACGCAGCTGCAGAAGTTTCCAAATACCCCAAAAAACCATGTCATAACTGCCGCAGGTCACGACTCCGATGCGATCAATCTTTCCCAAGTTGCAATAAGTGCATTCGTAACGGCGAGGAATGTCTGGGCTATCAAAAGTACTTTTCCTGGGTCAATGGAGCCGCTAGTCGGGGCAAGATGGTGGGAAAGTCTTTCGACGCTGTAGACAGGACGAAAAGGCCAAGGGAGGCGTCTTCCCCCGTGAAGTTGCTGGAACAGAGATCTCTAGTCGTTTGTCCCAAAGCCTTTGCTGCTGGGCAAAGTTTTATGCCTTTGGGCTCATTTATGCGTGATCCGCTGTTGCAAGACCTAGACCAAAACTCAAGGTTTTATTTCTCATATTGTAAGCTTGCCAGTGTGGTCTTGTTCCCCAGGAAGCCAAGCAGCTACTCAGTGAGATGAATGCTAAGTTCTTTGGTAGTTGACAGTCATGTCTGCAAAGATCTTGTGATGTACGATCAACCATCACAAAACCCATACCGTGATCTACTTCCTTTCGCAAGCGAGTATAAGTCTCTCTTGCATGTAATCCTTGCGATATCTGCCTTTCACTTTTCAAACGAACTTGGGCGACAACGTGTGATAGCAGAATCAAAGTCTTCAAAAGATCCAGCTGTTATTGCACAAGCTCCTCCAGAGTTAACTGACATGCTTAAAGCATCACCACGAGATGTCTATCATTATGCCCTAACAGCTAAACAACAAGCTTTGAGGTCACTATATCTTGAATTAAAGGATCATACGGAGACAAATACCATGGTCACATTAGCTTGTGCGCTTCTATTCATTGAACTCGATCTCGTTGACTCGGGAAAGAACAACTGGAGAGCGCATGTGGAAGGATCAAGGAGACTCGTGGAACAACTCGGAACACTACAGGATATCCAAGAGCTTTCGACAAACTCCATAATGAAGTCTTTGATTTCAGGATGTGTAGTGTATGTCATCAACGGCATCAGAAAATTTTAAGCTGCAAGCTTACTCCAATTTCAGGTACGACATTCTCGGCAGCATGACGTCCTCAGCCCGACCCTCGCACCAATCCAGCATCGACATCTTTCCCTTACTGAAGAGCGCTGAGGCGAATCACTATCTCTCTTGTCCCAGCGAACTTCTTCGAATTCTGCAAGCCGTCCCACAACTCCAAGTCTCCACATCCGCCCCTAGCTCCCCTCCCTCCTCCCCCTCTATCTCTCAAGATGGTGTCCCAACCCCCAGCTGCTCCATTGATATCGCCTCCAACCTCCTTCAGCGTGCTCAGTCCTTTGACTCCGAAGCTTGGGCCACACTCCTCCAACAAACCTCACCACAGTGTGACTGGGAAAAGCGCATGCACATCGCGTCTGCGCACAAAGCCGCTGTGTGCATCTATATCAGCGAAGCGTTGCCCTCAACAACTCACGCCCTCACTCGCAGCATTGAAGACCTGGTCTCTGAGATTTGCACACACGTCACATATATCAACCTCAATGACACCTTCATCAAATCAACCGCGTGGCCCATCTTCATTGCCAGTGCAGCGACATCCGACCCCGTGAAGAGGAAGTGGATGCTTGGTAGGCTTAATGAGCTGTGGCAGCAGATGCCTTGGGGGTATCTCAGGAGTGCCATCGAGGTCTTGAATCACATTTGGGAGAAACGCGCACTGCCCGGTGGTGCGGGGAATTGGGTGCAGGAGTTGAGAGTCTTGGGTATCGACTGGCTGATTGCGTAGGAGATCTAATGACGACGACGAGAATTTAGAAGGCTTCTATACACTCTGTATTGGAGCGGACATGTTTCATTTGATTGCCGTTATCGATCACGATTATACTCATGAAACTAAACATCACTCTTGGTCTATATATCCACATTAGACTTTTCGAGACCAAATCTTTAGGCAGCGATATTCGAAGCACTGATTTGTTTCTCTGCAAGAACATTAAAACCCTTAAATCCCAAATTTATCTTTCCTATCATGAGTTCATAAGGGAGCCGCAAGCCAAGTCGCGCGGTCTGTTACCCCCCTTTTTGTGCCGTCATCAACCATTCAAAGTCAACCACATTGTTGCTGATGAAGTTTCTTGTCAGTAAAGCAGTTCCCTCATCTTCTTAGTTGGTCGAACATCAATGCTACTGTGGCCGGGGGCTCGACTTATCATTGCCAAATTTCCCAACGTCGAGCTTTGATTTTGCTAATAATGCTTCGTCATATGTGGTGTTGTTCTCATACTTCAATGGACGCACTACCTCGTGCTTTGGCACTCTGGTTTGAAGTTTTTCTGGCACTGAGAGCTCAAGACGAAGGGTCTGATTGTACAGGGAGAAACTGAGTGACAGGATTGATTTGATATCTTGATTCAGAAAAATTGTGTATAGATGGTTGAAATAATGTCCATTGAGATAACTCTGTGGAAGGGAACAAGATACGGGTATTCTCCTCACTAGTTTGAGGAGACAAAGTACGATGTATCTAGCAAAGAATGCCGCGTTAATCTTTTCTCATCATCTGCTTGTATAATATACACCTCATACCCTATGTCCTACCTGCAACATAGTTTGCTGCGAGAAATAGAAGTATCGCAAAGGCTTCAATCATGGCGTTAGCTTACCCCGGGAACCTGTCGGCACAAGAGACTCATACGGCAGGGATCAAATGGCCGTATCACCTGCCGATGTGCGGCACATACATATTTGGACGGCGTAGCACATCACCTCCGCAATCACAAACCATACGACTTCATGCAAACAGCCTATAGAATTGTATCTGATATGCACGGACTCGCGGACCGCAAGTTCGCGAGTTGACATAGATTTGATAAACATCAATATACCCCTCCACATACCGATGCGATGGCCGCGACATGAAGTCTGCTTACTCCCGAGTACATAATTACCAAGACTTTGACCGTTATCAAGGCTAATTTCATGCTCATCATTGGTTGAAGAAGATCTGCCCATGTCTAATACTACGGCTGTTAAGATGAGCCATAACTTTATATGTACCTACTCCGGACATCATCTCTATATAAGAGGCATCGCTTCTTGCATCCTGAACGCTTTATTCCTCCCAGACATAACTAAAAATTGGTAGCAGTATTGAATCTGGATGTAATTATCAACATGGTTTACCAGCATAATATTCTGCAGGTAGTCGTTACTGGATTGATAGTTCGTTACAATTCCTAATATTTTTCCACGATTGCACCAATAGCTAACGATTTCTTCAGGTACTTTTTGGTGGTTTGCTTTTGAACCTGTTATACAATGTTTACCTCCACCCCTTACGCGCATACCCCGGCCGCTTCTTCTGGCGTGCGTCTCGCATCCCAAAAGCGTATCATATAGTATGCGGAGATTTCCATCTGCAAGTAAAAGCTATGCACGACGAGTATGGGCATGTCGTGAGAATCGAACCGAATCAGCTGACTTACACCGACCCGGCAGCTGCTCAAGGTGATTCCATGATTGGCAGGACTCCTGCTCCTTTAACCACTTCAGCTAACACAGTCCCAGAAATTGCTGGATTCGGCACCAAAGATAAGAAGGCGAATATGCCACGAGATCGAGAGCACTATGATACCGTCTCTATGACAGGAGCAACTAGCATACTCAACGCAAATGACATAGATCATTCTCGCATGCGCAAGCTACAATCACATGCATTTTCAGACAAGGCCTTAGCTGCACAAGAAGATATCCTGCAAAATTACACGCAGCTCTTGGTCTCAGAATTGAAAAAGCGCTCTTCAACAGAACATCACAACGGGGTAGTCGATATAGTAATGTGGCTTAACTTCCTAACCTTCGACCTTATCGGTGATCTGGCGTTTGGCGAGTCCTTCAACTGTCTGGAGAGAGGTGAACTGGATCCCTGGATCACAGGCCTATTCACGGGCGTCAGCATGTATATCGCCTTGATCCGGGTCACTAAGATCCTAAGGATTCCCAAGCGAATAGCCAAGTCGCTCATACCGAAACGAATAGATGACGCGCGGCTCCATCATATACAGGGGTCATCGGATAAGATCGAGAGGCGGATCGCGGCGGATACAGAACGCCCGGATTTCATGAGCTATATTTTGAAATACAATGATACAGACAAAGGGTGGGTCTTATCATGTTTGACTATCTACGCTTCGGAAATTAGCGGTGCTGTTGAGCTAACTGTTGTAGAATGACACTACCTGAGCTCAAGGAAGCTAGCATTGTATTCATATTCGCAGGGTCCGAGACGACCGCCTCACTGTTGGCCGGTCTGATATACAACCTGCTCACTAACCCACACACTATGCAAAAGCTCACCCACGAAATACGAAGCACGTTCGATAAGACCGAGGATATCACCATGCTCGCAGTTGCAAAACTGCCATACCTTCGTGCTGCTATCGAGGAGGGTCTCCGAATCTACCCTCCCGCACCCAATATCTTACCGCGTCGCTCTCCAAAGGGTGGCGCTGTAATATGTGGCCAATTCGTGCCAGAAGGTGTACGTTGAACATACTACTATTTTTAAAGAATCATCTCTTCATATCCACCTTTGCGTTCAGGTAAGCTCTCACTAATGTACACCAGACTTCCGTCGCTGTTCCTTACTACGCCACGTACCACTCTGCACGCAACTTCTCGCGCCCCGAGGAGTTCCATCCCGAGCGATGGACTGGTGACGCAGCATTTGCTGATGATCAGCGGCAATGCTTGAATCCGTTTTCTGTTGGGCCGAGGAACTGTATTGGCAAGAAGTAAGTTTTCTTTCGTGTGGCTTTTTCGCCATCTCCAAGTAGATGGTCGGCGTGCTTCTCGGTATATCGATATCTGACTTGATTCGCAGCCTGGCATACACAGAAATCCGTCTCACCATGGCCCATCTGCTCTTTGAATTTGACTTGGAACTGTCAGAGGAGAGTAAGAACTGGAAAGATCAGAAGACTTTTGGGTTATGGAAAAAGGGGCCGATGATGGTAAAGTTATCGAGCAGAACGAAGTGATGAGTGTATGGGGTCCAAGCGGGTGCTAAAATGACCCGGAGAGATCCGCTTGTTGCTCATAGAAGCACATGATGTGTCACTTGAAATTACCTTTGAAAAATATATTCTACTTGAAATACAATTGTCTTGAGTGTCCACTAAAAATTATCACCCTTATTTTATTCTCGAGATTTAGCCACCGTAAAAGAACGTAGCCAATTATCTCTCGCACAAGACTTCCTTGCCCATAACCCCTCATACATCAATCAGATTAAATATGTTCCATTTTGTTTCTTGGTAATGCTAATCTAGAAAGGAAGTTCACAGGATTTGAGAAAAGTATCTAATATGACTGGAGTTGGACTAATGTCAAACAGATCTGATATCGATTGAGATCATTAGTATGAAATAGCTGGATGAAGCAGTACGTATGGGATTGCGTATTCTCCCATCAATAAGGCTCTCCTTACCTTCAGATATAGCAAGCACATTAATGATTCCTTCAAACCATTCTTCTCATCGTACGCTTCAATCAGACATATAGAACACGTAGGATAAAGTATATATAATCATGAATTAGAATCGAAATCAATCAAATGAGCGCATGCTTGCTAGTTCCAACAACTTCAACACCCACCTCCCCCATCGACCGCTAAGCAGTTACAGACCCATCTCCACCAAGACAAAAGAAACACCTTCCCATTTCCAACCAATATCCCAAGAATCTATTTATTACATGCTTTTTGCGGCTTTGAGGCGAGAATATCAAATCCATTCACCCTCTTTCTGTTCTATGCTCTGCTCAAATGGAGGATCTTGCTTTCTTCTCAACGACTCCTTGCGTCGCAGGCTTTCGCTGCGGCCTACGCTTTGCGGACTATATACTTTCGGGCTGAGAACGTCACCCCCAAGTGTTTCCTTCTTCTCTCCCTTCATGCTCTTGGCTGAGGAGCCTGATGGCGAGTAGACGGTGGGTGAGAGTTGCACTTCCTTTTGATGCTGAAATTTCTCTAACGTCTCTGCACCGATTTTAGGAACAGGCGGTAATCGCTTATTCATTGAATCGCTCCTTGACAACTCATTGGCTAGGCCGGAGGTCTGTAGACGAGGGAGTGCTGGTGATACAGGTCTTGATGAGGGACTGTCAGGCCCATTGTTGCCAAAAGCGAATGGGGCATGACTCAGTCGAAGACCGATCTGCACTGTAGCTGTAGAGATCATGGATGAGTTGCGTGCGTGGCGAATGCCGCTGAATAGCGGTTTAGGAGGGAGAAGATCACCCAAGTTGAAGACTAAGTCTCCACTTTCTGAAGGGCCCCGAGGGGAATCAGAGGAAGGATCTTGAGTGGTGGTAATAGTTGGAACGTTCACTGTTGACGTTGGAGGAGGTAGTTGAGCCTTCGAGGGCGAGGCGATTTCCTCACTGGGAAAGAGAGAGTATGTCTTTTTGTTGAGGCTTGGACCGCGAAGCGGGGAAGTGATGGTGATGGATGAGGCAATTGATGAAGCTTTGGAAGTACTGGAAACTTTGCTCAAAGGAGGTGAAGTAAGAGATTCTAAGCTCAGTGACCTCTCTTTCTCAATGGCGGCGAGTGATGCGCGGCTATGGGTATTCTGGTTGTAAATGGACACTGGCTGCAGCATATGTCCGCTAAAGCCTAACTCATTGGGTCCCCAGAGTCTAACTTCATGTTTGTCCCCACTCCAGCCAGGGGTGTTCTTTGGTTTGAATGAGGTAGTGGCAGTATTGGAGCGGAGAAACAGTTGAAGGAGGCCAGTCATCAGACCTGAAAGATTGAGGACGACTGTGGCCATCATGCCTGTTTTGAAAGAATCTTGATGTATAACTCGAGTAATGAAGAAAGGCAGAACAAATCCCATTGGGACAACTGCCAAGACTAGATAATAAACCATTCTCGAAGCCGCAATGCGCTGGTTGCGATCGATGGAAGTAAAACTTGACAATCTGCAAAAGATTGTTATCGCGGAGATGATCGCCAAACCGCTTGCAAATGCCAGGAGGTATAGAGCGGGGAGACTGAAGCTTGAAATAAACCAGATAAGACAAGCAAAACAATGATCTGTTTGTAAATGGATATGAGTTGGGAGCCAGGTTGCCAATGTCATGATAAAAACCGTGATGAGACATATTGTGACATCGTATTTCCCACGAGCTTGAAAGGGACGAGATCGAAAGGATCGTATTGCGCATTCAAGGCCAAAAACAACTTGGATATATGGTACTAAAAAAAGTGCTGATTCTATCAGCATAGTTCACACTTGGAAAGGGACGCAAAATTACCTGGAAACACAAATTGAGCAATGATTGAACATCCTCTGATTGTTGAAGAGTGCAAGCCAGTTCCCTGTGAGCCAGCAAAGACCAGTCCTTGGATGACAATTCCTATCGAGACAACGAGAGGAAAGGTCTCTGCGGGATGTATGTGGGACACACAGAATTTCCTTCTGCATGATGTTAGTCAGACCTCTGAGTGAAATCACTGTACGTACCCAGCCTTCGATCCAGGACTACAATGTTTTGAAGCCCAATAACAGTCCCATAAGATACTCGAGGCTGTCGTGAGTGCAGCGAGAATGTTGAAGGCGCTAAGGATTATGGTCGACGTTCGTACAGACTTGCTTTCAGCAAAGACAAGATTTGCAATGATTGCTGCCGTCCCGTTCCCCAAATTCGAGCTGCTCGACTGCTCCGTCAAATGAGTTTGGTTGGAAATCTCGTTGACATCTAAGGCCGACATTGCGTTCCTTGTTCCGTAAAGCTGACAACAATGTATTCTCGACGCCGTAGCGAATAGCGTAATGATCGTGTTCAAGTCATGAAGTTTGCATCTCAATGTTTCCAAACCGGTGGGTATCAAGATGAAGAGTAAATGATTGAAAGTTTTAGGATAGTAAGTATCAAAGATTAGAAAGAATGTAAGATGGTGCAAAGACCCAAAGATGATGCTATGTGAAGAAGATCAAACGAAAACCTGAACCAGCAGTGATACAAAAAAGAAGAGAATAAAAGGACTAAGTGGCAAACGACGATGCCAACAAGCAAGAAGAGAGGGAATGCACCAGGCCGTCGCCTTCAAAGTATGAGGGAGCGCATGATGTATAAAGAGTCTCGAAGGGGTCCATGGAATTGGTCCGTTCGCGGCTGCAATGCGGTAAAGCCCACGGAGTTTATCATACTAGGGAGACGAAGTGGTCAGGTTTGTGTGGGGGTAGTACGCCACAGGTCCGTAGACCAATGGTTGTTAGACTGTTCATACTAGTCTTGCTTTCTGGGGGTTAACTTCGAGCTGCTAAAATGGGTTGGAAAAGATCCGGATATAGTGATTTTCGCAAGGGATGCTGTAGAGAATGGTCATTGGCACACTACTGCTCTTCTTCCCACGCCCAATAGGCGCCCTGAAACCTCTGAACAGCATCTTCTTACTGCCAGTCGTACCTCCATAGGTGCAGCATGTGCAAAGGGTGCACAATCGATGGCAAGACGTTTCACGGATGCTGGCCACCGAGAAGTTCTCCAGCTTCGTGAGGGTGAGCATAATGGGTCATTGTGGCGCGAGGAGACTTCCAGTTCCTGTGATAGTCGATGCAGGAACAGACATGTGCGAAGCAAGAGCATGAACGTACTTCGAGGGCTGAGGCTGACATGGAACGCTGTGCTGTTTCAATAAGCTTACGCGAGTTTCGATGCTGGGGTTGAGAGCGCAACAAGCTCAACGATGGTTGTGCGCACGGTCGAGCACCAGCAATTGATGAGTTGCACGATAAGGCTGCAGAGGTGAAGCCGTTACAAGATCCCACCACCCAGTTGTAAGTCTTCCGCTGTCATAAGCTCAAGGTTAAATGTTAGATCAGTGCTTAAGATTGAGAATTGAATGGTCGGTACCACAACTGAACCATCACCGTGCACGACGCTCTCGAACCTCGACTGACGAACAATTGGGAATAGACTGTGACATATGGATAAGCATTGGCGGCACGAGAATAACCACACAAGGAGCGAAGCTGAATTCCAGAATGAGAAAAGTAAAAGAAATGTTCTGTAGTTGATGCCGCTCCGGTCGCACACGAAAAAACTACTCTTTAGATAGTGTCGTACATCAACACTGTAATCATAATCGTAAAATGAAAGTATGAGATGCCGAGAATCGAAAAATCCCTACCATTTCTTCCGCCAACCAGCAAACCCGCCATGTGTTGCACGTTCAGGTGCTGTTGGGTTCGTCCAGTCACTCGTGCTTCTAGGATGCTTATGATGCCGGTGCTCTGCACTCAACCCTTCCTGAAGCTTGTACTGCCTCGGACATTGCAGCTGAAACAGCACAGAGACGTGAAGAAGGCGATCTATCGAAAAGTGAACATGGCAATGGTAAAGTCTGGACGCACAGTGTACATCGCTGAGGCTGCGAAGGTGTTGATGTCCTCACGCCACAATGAGTGATTTGTCGTTGAACAAGTTCTAGGGAGTTGACAAATGATTGACTTAGGTGGAGTCGCTCAAAAGTGCGACATATTTATATGGGTACCTTACGTAGTTACTCGTTACGTCGTTGAGTTTCCGCGGCACTTCTCCGCCTGACAAAGTTACTCTTGCACGGTCAAATGAATATACATCTCGAGAATCACATTTCTCTTCAAAAGCTGTATCTTCGCGCCACCAGCACACCCAATTACTTTCTGATCTTCCACAGCCTGTTGTAGTGGTCGACTTGTGTAAGAAAAAAGTTTCACGAAACAAGTACAAAACTCTAGGCAAAGCCACCAGCTCTAAGCCATACGGATTCTTCTGTCCCGAATTTACCCCATACTATGCCACTGTTATAAAGAAATCCAGCATAAATTATACAAAAACATGTACAAATGTGAATCTCGACAGGTAAGAAGGATGTTTCGTTTCCACAGCGGAGATATTATAATACTCTTCCATTACAATAACAGCTTCTTGTCCAGGAGAGCGTCCGAAATCAAGATCAAATAAATGAATAGGACAGCCAGCAATGACCATTACATTTCAGTGTGACCCGAGCGAAGTCTTCTGGAAGTCTGTTGAACTAATGCATTGAAACAACCGTCCATTATGCATTATGTAGTAGTACAACTTTGTCCAAGCAGTTGCTCATGGAAGAAAGCAATCCGAACTCACTACTCAGAAGTCTTCTAGAAGGCTTCATAAATCATGCTTACTAACACCGTTTCATACGAGACAGGATGCTGTGTCGTTCGCCACCATCAAAATGTATGCTTTAAGCTGAAGGCAGAAAGACAGTGTGGTGGAAGACGCACAAGAACTGAAATCTTGTAATTTGCTGATTGAGCGGATTCCGAAATGACGAATTCCTTGTGTCCGGGCATAGATAAGTAACGTGTGCGTTGTGTTCTTGATTGCAAGTGAAATGTATGTAAATGTACTTAATCTATCAGCTACATAAGGCTCATGTAGAAGAACTTCAATGTACCGAGTACGTGGATGTACATACATCGAAGGGTAGAAATATGGTGACAACATATGACGAGGTACACCGTATAAGCTGGAAAGAGAAAGAGCTCCGAGAGTACAAGCATGAGGTGACGGCTACGTAACAGAGTCCAACTAAAGGCCGTGAGCCGCAGTTTCTGATACATTCACTTGCAATTAAGCTTATTCGGCACAATCTAACTCCTTATTTTAATTAAATCTCTAGCACATCTGTATATTACTTGCAGTTTCTTAGTAAGTTCTAATACCCTTAATATGTAAATCCTCCGAAAGATCATGATGATTGACTGTCATAATGCACGCGTAAAGCTTTCCAAGTACAATATTCGGCGTGCTTCAAAATTGCCACGCGATAATGCCGACACTCCATGTGCAATATGACCATCATCTAATGCCCTCCAAACTCATGGAATAAAGCTTGTGTTATGTGCCAAGTCTGAGTATGACGTCTTTTGCGAACTTGCTCTCAAAGCTCAACCAGAACTAGTCGTACCGCTCGTCCCCACAAACACCACCAGTACTGCAGCATAAGTGGCTACTGCAGCAAATACTTCTGTATTCTTCGCCCTGAGTATGCCGGTGAGCAACATCCCAAACAGAATCACTGAAGCTGACAACGTGATGAGGCTTTTAGTGCGCGATGGATCGAAAGTCATGATGATGATCGGGACAATGATGATTGTTGCACTTGAAAGTGCAATTATCGAGTTGGCAACAAGCTCAACAAGTAACGAAGGCTGATTTGGTGTATGCCCCAACTTGTACCTCAATTGATCAGCGCTGCGTTCAATGCTTGTCCACGTCGCAAATCTTGGTAATGTTCTTGAAAGAAATGCTCGTAGGCGACTTGATATCGAGCGATTCGACTCTATATGATGGAATGGGGACCAAATCTCAGGTATTGCTCTGACAGATTCTGATTTCGCCCAGGGCATTGGAATCTTTGTAACGGTCCCACTATCATCGTTTTGAAATTGAGTCTTGAGATACTCAAAGTCTCTGTTTGCTTGAGCTGTTGACTTGGCTTTAGAATCTTCAGTGCTAAAGATTTAGCGTTGCAGCAGTTCTTACCTTGCTCATGTAAGAGGTTATGCAAGCGATGTCTTTCTGCTTTCGAGATACTGTCTGAGTCTTGCATGTGCTGTTGAATATGCAGCAACTCTTGTTGGATGCATATGATATTGTATTTACGGAGTCTCCAATATAGTATTTGGGGTTCAGGGTGGTCGTAGAATTTTTCAAAGTCCATGGAGTTCCCGAGGCCACAGTAATTCTTGACGGCGCTTGGATCATCCGAGAGATCAGAGCACAACAAGTTGATAGAATATAAATCTCTGTGCTCGACCGAAACGGGGAGCGGCGGTAGGTCAAGGAATTCTGGATAGCTGTGGCACTTCTTTGCTTTGATTCCATCATGTTGTCGATAATGAACTCGTGCAGACTCGGTTACTGGCTGCAGTCCCATCTCCAGGTCAATGTAAGAAGGTGATTCAATCATCGCAGCAATAATATAGGAGCAAGAAGTGTTTGAAGGTTATCACTAGGGATCTACACGTGACGAGCTTGCGAGTAGAATAGGCCCTTGGATTTGGAAAACCCAAGAACTACTGATTCGCGAGTCAGGTCTGAGGGTGACAAAGAACCCCGAGCGTATTGTTGAATTGAGAGACGGTCACGGTGTTGAGCTACGCTTAAGTTCCCAAGGTTGAGGGGAGGGGTGACCTGCAGAGTACTGCAAGGATACGTTCTTCAGCCAACGTAGCCACCTCGGCACCTGCATGCTATTATAATTTGGGATTTACAATACAATTACTGTTAAAAATCCTGTTGTAGAAGTATCTATAGATAACAACGGATTGCCTACATAAAAGACAATGTTAGCAAATGATAATGAAGTTTTAAGAAGTAATTACGATAATGAATCTCGTCGTGAAGTACTATATAGTGAGGGAAAGAATTGATTAGTCAGCAGCATTGATTACCCCACGTCGCAGCGCGATAATTTTGTCACTGGCAACCAGCCACTATCTTACAAGACATGTCGAGCGAGAACGAAGCCCGGTTTTCATCAGTACGTGCTCATGATCTGTCAGGGTGTAGTCGAGAGACATACTGATAGGCCTGTCTTCAAAGTGCGACTCTTGTAGAGCCCGAAAATTCAAGGTAGGCTAAGAACTCGCCACTTGCATCGCGACTACACAATCCTAATACGGCAGAACAGTGTTCTAAGGATAGGCCTACGTGTGCGATTTGCTTGAAGCAAGGCAGGGTTTGCGAATATAGTCTCAAGGTTGCACGAACGCCCTTGACACGAGAGTGAGTTGAAGATATATCGCTGGTCATGTGATCTTATGCAGAAACTTACGGGAATAGAAATCTTACAAAAGCTGAGGATCGGATTCGCGAGCTCGAGACCGCGTTTTCAGTTTTATTACCACAGATAGATTTAGAGTTAACTTTGGCCTCCATACGACAAAATGGTGCGCCTGTAACAATACCGACTCTCCCGGAGCCAGTCCCAAATGGCACTGTGCGGCAGGAAGAGCCATTATCGTTCCAGACAAGTGGAAGTTATGGAGACTCTACAACTCAGACGGACTCCGAAGCTCTACCTTCAGAGGCAGACGGCTTTGACTGGACCGAAAATGAGATTGATTTGAACAACTTGCATGTATTATCAGATGGCATGGCAGCACTGTCGATCAAGCCAGAAGGCGCAGGCTATCTCGGTAAGCAATTCCAGATCATGGTCTTTCTCAACACTTAATAACGCAAGACTCCAAGGTGCTACATCAAGTGTTGTACCACTTCGAGTCCTGCTTGGGAGTGATCGCAACGATCCTAATTATCCGTCTATAAACGACAGATGTGGCCGACAAAATCCGTCTGGTAATATATTCTCATCTATGAGCTTGACCAATGTGTCTCAAAACACATTGATAGATGCGTATTTTCAGTACTATCATAGCCAGTACCCTTTTATCCACGAGAGCACGTTTCGAGCTCAGCTCGATGGAATAAGTCCTCGCCCGAAAGGCGCGTCATGGCCTATTCTCTTGAATACCGTGCTTACGATCGGAGCTTGGAGTATTGGAGATGACCAATCTACTATGGACGACCTGTTTTACAACGAAGTGAGCAGACTCTGTATGAATAGTTCTGTCTTTGAGAGTGGAAATCTTGCGCTTGTCCAAGCTCTACTTCTCTTAAGCAACTATACCCAGAAACGTGATCGACCAAATACTGGCTGGAACTATCTCGGATTGGCAGTAAGAATGGCATTGAGTCTGGGCCTTCATAAAGAATTTCCCAAGTGGAAAATCACATTATTACAAAGAGAGATACGACGTCGAGTTTGGTGGGGAGTTTATATCTTTGACAGTGGCGCATCAATAACATTTGGCCGTCCGATTCTTCTCCCAGAAGTTGAGACTATCGATGCCTGCCAAGTCATTAATATTTCAGACGATGTAAGTAGATGATCTCAGCCATCCCTACAAAACTAACTCTTCCCAGGCACTCACCCCTTCCACAATATCTTTTCCCAATGAGATTGAAGCAACGACTTTGTACTCTGGACTCTTAGCGCAATCTAGATTCCACTGTGCAACGAAAGGGCTTTATAATAAGCTCATATCACATCCAGAGCCATCAGCACGGGAATTGCTTGACCTTGAAAAGAATATCGACACATGGGAAGACTCTATTCCAGCCTACTTTCAAGTCATGTCGCCTGATGTGCAAGCCAACCAAGACTTCCTTTTATCGCGATACAAGCTCCACTGGCGTAGTTGGAACGTGAGAATCGTCCTCTTCCGTCCGGTTATCCTCCGTTGGGCAGCGAAGTATTGGAAGTTGAACGCCTCATATTATAACGAAAATGTTGAAGAATTCGAATGCAGGCAGCGATGCCTTGAATATGCTCGCGCAACGATAGGCTCTATCTCTGAATTCATGGCTAACCATACAACATCGAGACTGGGAACCTGGTATATGCTGTAAGAGCCTCCAAATTTTTTCATTTTGTTGAAGCTGACAATCAACGCACAGATATTTCCTCTTCCAGGCAGGCCTCATACCTATTATTTATCTGATGACAGATCCCACTCATATAGATGCACCATCATGGCTCAATGATATACGTGCCACGAGGACTTTGCTTCAACATACGTCGACCTATAACCAGCTTGCTGCCCGTTGTCTCGAAGTTGTGGACCGCCTCTGTTCGCCTGTACTCAATGACCCAGAGCCTGAAGTCGTTCTGCAGAGTTCAGAACTCTTTGATGGTGCGCACGATATGTATCTTGGTGATCAGTTTGGCACCATGGAGTTTTGGGATTGGTCGAACAGTGTTTTGCAGGGAAACATGTAGTTTCATGTCTGATGGGTTATTCTATGAAAAGTTATCTGTGGTGATTGTCAAATGTATTTTTAAGCGCTTCTAATTGTCTTTGGACAATCACAAATATTAAAGTCAATCTTGTGAAATACCTGCTACTCTTGGTCTTTAAGACCAAGATAGCTCACATGGTTTCAATGATACCGTTAAAATTGTCCAGAGCAGAGGAAAGGTAATGATGGGATAAATCTGAACTCAGGCCTCCCGCTCATCGTATAGCAATTGTTTCAAATAGCAGAGGCACTAACCTTCGTGCACGATCCTTGGGAATATTCTCATGATAATATTTTACAACTTTGATAGGAAAAAAGCTCTTGGAGAGTTAGAATAGGGAGCATCACCGGAAATATCTTTCAAATACTTTCGCACCCAATTTGTTAACTCTCGAGAAATGGTCAAGCTTTTCTTAAATCCTGTCTTTCTGATGAGTTTTATAGTATGGTTTTCTGCCGGACCGGTGTCATCCGACTCTCTCACTTGCAGAAGAATCTGGGGAAACTTACGCCCCGGGCAACAGTCTTCCGACGGTCCATGCACAACCACACAGACTTCAAAAGGAAGATACCATTGAAATTGATGCAGAGCACCTTCTTATATACGGATCAATGGTCTCCGTATGCAGAATACATCATTTCAACAGACTTCGATGAGAATTAAATACCGGAGATCTCCCACCCGATAAAATCATTACCCCAAATCATAAGCGATCCCCACGATGGATCCTTCACCCGCAAAAGGAGATCGAGGATTGTTATCAGTGGATCCGGGGAAGTTCTGATCTTATATAAGGGTTACCTAACAACAGCACAATGTTTACATCAAAGGAGCAATGGAGGACCTTGAACAAACTCTCTACGAGCGCGTACAACTTCTGCTGAACCTGTATCATGACTCTCCTCAGCGCCGAATATTGATCGCTTTGGCAGGAGCGCCTGGCTCAGGAAAATCAACAATATCGGCATCTTTTGTTACGAGGTGGAACAGCAAGAATGCAGAACAGATTCAGGTCGTCCCTATGGTAAGATCCACTTCTCCACCAGCCTCGAAGAACATCGTCCCCTGACTGAATATTGACCTGTCAATAGGATGGTTTCCATCATTCACAAGCTGTGCTTTCAACACTCCAAAGTCCCGAATGCCCGTTTGAGCGGCGCGGTGCCCCCTTTACCTTCGATGCAGAAGGATTCGTTGAGATAGTGAAGACTCTCCGAGATGCGCCAGTCACAGATGTCGAGAGCGAGGATGCGGCAATTTGGGTACCGAGTTTCGATCATGCGAAGAAGGACCCAGTGGAGCGTGATATATGTGTAGCCTCAAACCAGAGGATCGTATTATTGGAGGGCAACTATCTGCTTTTGGATGTAGAGCCATGGAAGGAAATATATGATTTGGTGGATGAAAGGTAAGTTTGATAGGCATGCTTTCTTGAATACTTGGCTAAGACTATTGTGCTCCAGATGGTTCGTGTCTGTCCCGAGAGACATCGCAAAGGAACGATTGATTGCGAGACATGTGGCTTCGGGGATTGAGAGAGACGTAGAGTCGGCGGCCTTGCGAGCAGAGAAGAATGATCTGCTAAATGCAGATCTTATTGTTCAGCATATGCTCAAACCCGACCTGGTAATAGAGAGTAAATAACAGATTATGAGCAATTCACCCTATGTAATGATTGATTTATTTTGGCTTTTATCTTTCTCTTCTCTCTCTGTGCTTTGTTTGCCATCTCATTAGTCTTGTTTTGGTGGTATTCCTTACTGGACACGTCACGAAACACGCAACAGCCTCGGATGGCTTTTTCGTGGTTTGAAATGTGGAGAATCCAGACCTATCTTACAACACACAGCAAAACTTAAAGGAACTACAACGACTGCAGTATTCCAAGTCGACGAGATTATCGGCAACAAAGCAACAACTATGACGATTAGGTCAGAATGGCCCAGATGGAGGCATGATTGGCCATAATACTTTGTGTTGTGATGTTCAATCAACAAACAAGTCATACTTTGGGAAAATGAGGAGATTAGTGTCACGAGCGCATCTATCTAACATCAACAATGGCTACCATTGTCCCATAACCTCAAGATAAGTCATCGGTTGAGAGCGAAGGTAAAATTCGAGGAAAGCAATAAAGTAAAGCCAATATCATCCTCTCAAAGGTTAAAGCTACTACTACAACAACACAAAAGCCGCAAAAAACAATCCAACAGCTGCCATTAATGAACTTGCACCTGCTAATCTCTCGCCGGCCACACTGGTAACGGTGGCTGAGCTGCTTGCACTCGCTTCACTGGCTGTAGTAGAATCGGCTAGAGCCGTTGCACTTGAGGATGTTGAAGTCGACGTATCAGATGAACCATTGTCTTTTCCAGCTTTGGTTGACCCGGAAGAAGAAGTCGAGGCAGAAGTAGAGTTCTTCCCGCCTTTGTGAGAACCAGAGGGCGAAGTCGAGTTCTTCTTACCTGAAGAGAACGTTGTGGACGACGATGTACTGTTTGAGGAACCTTTTCCGGACTTCTTGCCGGAAGATGTTGCACTTGAAGTGGAGTTCGAAGTGGAACCCGAACTGGAATGTCCCTCTCCAGATTTTCCACTCTTGCTACCTTTTGACCCTTTACTGGACGAGGTAGAATTTGTTGACGAAACTGTGGCGGCGTCCGAACTATCCGCCGTAACGTTAAAGCTATTTCCCATAATGACCGTCAAGCCCGCAGTCTTGACAACACCCGCAGCATCAAATCCACCACGACTTGTCGCAGCCGCTCCAAGTGTGGCATTGACATCCATGCCAGTAGTGTTCAAAAGCATCTGGACGTAGCGATGGCTGAACGGTACCTGTGCTGGTGGACCTGGTTGGATATATGCCGCAAGAGCCGAGGTATTTGCTGCGTTGACCAGTTCGAACACGGTCTGGCCAGCAATCGTTGATGTTGTGCTAGCAGACACGAAGCCAGCTTGCATCCAGTGGAGAAACTCAACCGTGCTTCCATTACCGCTGGGCACATCTGGATCCACCATCATGATCGTGTAGGTTCCGCTCAATTGTGCGGTGGTGCCAAGAGTCGGCACAGAAGCAGTATCTACTACAATGGTTAGCGGAGGCGCTTATTATCTTGTGGAATTACGGAAAGCGTATACCTGCTTTGGCGACTACAACGCCGTTCAGTGCGCTTGTGGAACCGTATGCTACTGTGAGATTTTCATTGGAAGAAGGCTCAAAGTTTGCGGGAGTGAAAGCTGTAATGCCCACGACGTAGGCCAAAATGAGATATGAAAACATAGTGAAAATGGTGCCAGACCGGAAAATCGAAGAGTAAGAAACTAATTTGGGGAAAAGCAGTGAAGATGAAAGTTGATGAACGACCAAAATGAGATTCTACTCAGCCCTATATTCTTCATCGTGGTCAAGAATAGATTCGCCGTAAGGAGATCATGTTTGATGCGCATACCCAGTGAAACGTCTAAGACTTTTCTCCGAGCTTTATGGGCTTTCGAAGAACAGCATTAAATCAACCTCTAGAAAAAGAAAAAGTCTCGCATATGATTTCCGATGGGCTGACTGACTTTGGTGCATGTCCAGCGTACTCTACAAACTCTCGACTAAGTTGCGATGCATCTCGGACGACAAATGTAGCGTTTCACCCTTGTCTGGCGATTGTGGGGCAAAAACATCCGTGTTACATCTTCTCAGAGCACGACTCTCTTCGCACGACCAAGACAACTTGCCAAGGTATGAAGTGCAGTTTGAGCCTCGACTTCTCTTAGGTGCTACTACTGATTAAGCTTCGCAATATATCGCCGTGACGTCTCGTGTGCGCAGTCGAGTCGCACTTGCAATACAACATCGATTTCTTCAGTTCAAGTCATTATCACGTATCTAGAGCCAACACTCGATACTCAAACTGCAGAACCAGAAATACGAGTCATGTTTAATTGCGCTAATATGTACAGATGACTCGTCTGACGCGTCGCCAGAGGTATAATATATCACAATATACAACATTTCAACGCAGAGCACAAGATCGCATCATTTACAAAGATTGTACCATATATTTCCCATGACCCATATCTCCTCCTTCCGAATAGCAGTCTTGTTGAGCCAATATACATTATGACACTCGTGTCTCTGTACCCAAAGCCTTAGGACTCCTAACACCTTCCCGTAGACGCGGAATGCCCTCTATGCAAATGCTGACTAATATTAATTAATATAATGAAACCCTCCCAGATGTCCCAAACATTTGACATAAGAAAGGTAAAAGAAACTCCTCCCAAATGTTCGGATCGGCACAAATGTTGAAGAAAAAACAAAGGAACTCCTTTTTGTCACTGTGGACCATTGGTCAACGCGATTTTGGTATTATATACTTGCGACTGAGAAAATACACAAGGAAAATGGAGTCATGTAAACTTTTGTGCTGCGAAAAATAACGCTCAAATTGTACTTTGGAGAGCGAAACCGCAAGGTAGTCATTGCGGATTCCACGTATAGTGGTGATGAAGAATCGGTTCATCTCTCATGTACAGTTCCTGCGGGAAGTTGCCCGGAACGGGTGGCATGGGGATAGAATGTACATTTTCAGTGAGAACCTGGGTAGTAGCCCAGTCAGTGGTTGGGGGCGCATGATGCTGAAAACCAGGGATATAGGACGGGTGCTGCTCAGCTCGTGTGGCAGTTGGCTGATATACATGGTGCTCAGGCGCGCTGGTAGAAAGAAGTGGCCGCACAAAGGTACTTCCACTGTGTCTTGGAGACTTTAACGGGCGTGAATCGGCGTCGTAAGGGTTCGAATAAGAACTAACAAAGGATGGAGAGTAGCTTGTTTGAGTGGTCCCGCTCATATCCAGCGACATACTGCGGCTGTCAGAGCGATCGCGAATGATCTGATTGAGACTGCCCCAATGTTGGTAGTTGCTATCGACTGATTAGCTCAGGTCCTTTAGCTATTATTACGGAATTGAAGTCGATCTACAATGATAACTTATTCACAGATCTCGGTCGAAGACAAAGATTTCTGAATCAAGTAATCCCTCCACCTCGCATCAATAGAACTTAAAACTTACTCTTGACGCCCAAAACTTGGCGAGGTAGGAAGGTGACTTGAGTCAAACATGAAGCTAGTTTGAGGCAAGCTGATGGATTTGGGTGTTCTCGGCTCAGATTTCAAAGCTTGCCTCGGAACCATCTTTGAAGCTGGAGATCGCTGGTTGTCTTGACGCAACGATGCACTGCCTACCAGTGGAATCTCATTCTTTGCGCGGAAATTTCGAGGACTCCGGCCCCGTACTATGATTGGTGCTGTCTGATACTCGGAGATCTTCACTTGCGATCCATCAGCCAGAGTAGCGTTCACAGTCAAGTGCAACACAAAATGCTGCTGAAGCTCACGACGGCGTCCATTGTTGGCTGTCGCGATGCGGAATTGTAGGCGTGGCCAGTTGAATACACACTCAACTTGAGAAGACTGATTGCTCTCGCTGGATTCCTCATTGGGAGGCGTCAGTTGGATCGGCTGGGGCTCTTGATCTGGAGTCGATTCAATCACCGGCGAGTTGGGTGGAGGAGTCTTCCAAGGAATGACAATAAGACGAACGGGATGATGATCTGTGGATTCTGTTGCCGACACAGCCACTTGCTGAGAGATGATCTGTTTTCTCGTTCCGTCCTCGGCAGTGATGAATGTAGGACCTCGTGGCATTGTCACTCCACCAGAAACTTGAAAGAGATTTCGTCGATAGCAAGTGAGTTCTGGCTCAGTGACTTTGGAAATTCTTCCTCTTGATGGGATGCCTTTCTCTGCCAGGAAGAACATGCCATGGATCTGTGCATTGAGAGACTCACTGGTGTGGCGACCAGCGAAATCTATGAGTGAGATACCATTCCCACCTCGCTTGAAAGATAGCAACCCATGGCTATCTTGCACAGAAGAAGATCTCTGTGACTTGTCGCTCGTATCTAAATAATGAGATGGCCCTTCGTTAGAAGTATCCAAAAGTTCCTGGTATGGGCGCTTGAGATTTGGAAGATGCTGATGAGAAGTCAAAGCTGTGACGGTGGTCTGGCGGATAGATCTCATGTCCTGCTGAGCTAACGATCTAGGGAATTCGGCTAGAACCATATTTTGTGTGCTTGCAAGCTGATGGCCATGGCTTGAAGATCTATAGTCAGTCGAGGGAGGAAGACGGTCGTGGGACGAGTAGTGTCTTAACGGGAAAGATGGCGGGGCATCGAAGTCTTGCCAGACGAGATTGTCCGAGCTTTGCTCAGGCTTCACATTATCCACCATGACCGAAGTGTTTGTAAAGGACATGGGAACTTTTTGATGAAGGACGGGACGAAGCTCTAGGAAATGGTCGTAACTAAAACTAATGTCTTAAAAGTGTGGATATGTAGGGCCTATGGACCCCGATACACGCGTAGTGCTGTCCTACACCAATAACATATTTTCCGAGAAAACTTTGGCTATCGTGTCATGGCTGGCGGCACATACGTCCAAAAAGCGGTCGATGCATCAAGTGGAATTAAGGTACCGGTAGACAGAGATTTAGTCCAAGGTAATGAGGAAAGAGGACATAAAAGCAAAGCGAGGGTTGAAAAGAAGGTTTAAGTCAAGAGGTAGTGTGGCATCTACAAGCTTCTCATTCTGATGTCCCTCCCGCTCTCCGAGATTTTACCCCCCAAAGACGATGTATGCTAAAAAGATCACCATTAACACAATCTGCATATCATAGCCTTGACCAAAACGGTTTGATCGACATAGTGCAAATCCGGCGCATTGATGATATGGTCAGTTAAGATATGTGCAGGGAGTGTGGCAGCCATGAGTTAAACATCAACAGGACGACTCGAGGATTCTAGTATCTAACTTCTTTGGTAGTCACACAATGACCTTAATTCTTGTCTGTGAACCGGGACGGTCAAGCGCTTGTCAAGAATAAAATTGATTGTGTGAGTACAAGAGGGCCTCTGTCTCTCGAGGTGGAACCCCAACATAGAGATCACCCATGTGGATCGCATGTTCATTAACCAAAGTCGCCGGGGCAGCACAGAGAAGAGAACGAGTATTGAGGTGATCCATTCAAGCCATGGGAAGCCTTGAGTGTGACCCATGAAGAAAAAATCCATGGAATTTACCCATGCCCAATGTGTCGGCATATCCAGACCAAAACAGAAATCATCACCGTATGTCTGTCTCAAAGCGGAAGAGTTGGACAAGTCGAAGAACGCTAGGAACTTTGTTCCCCTGATGCCGAAGAGAAAGACTGCCACTCGGAGCGGAGGAGATGCTGCTTGTCTTTGGAGCATGTAGTGGAGGCACCATCACCAGGATATTGTGAGGACGGATTGAGCCAGACGGCGCCAGGGCCACTCGTTAGCCGTCAACACCCCCATCACTGTACCCCCCCGGCTCCAGGCCCACTCATTGGAGCCAGAGATGAGCCAAAGCTTTTGGCCCTCGCTACCCTCTGTCTTTTGAATAGGCATAGAAAGCACCGATAGAGCTAAGCCATGATGTGAGCTCAGCGAGGTGAGTCAGGGCCAGTTGAGCAACCCTGCCCATATGATATTCCTCTTAAGGGCGCTACGGCAACGCCACCCCCTCATACGGGAAGATTACTACTCGGGAGGGAGGGTTATGTGAGAAAAAGCCAAATCAACGGTAGGACTTACTTTGTACTGCGATGTGCTGATCATCTTAGGGAGATCGACCTGAGTGCAACCCGATGTCGAAATGATCACTGCTGCGGAGTGCAATTCTTATTCTCCTTATGCTTTCAGCCCCGGGAAAGCTGGTGCTGCTGACGCGCCATCTACACGGCCGTGTCATGGGAATTATGGGCCACCGTGAAGAAGTAGAAGAGCACCGGGGGCGGAAGGAGGCGAAAATCTGAGAAATCGGCAATCAGCGTTTTTCTTTCTTGATCATGTCTGATCGCCTTTTTCATCTGTTGATCGACGGCAGAGTCGCATCGTCTTTGACGGGAGAAGTATTGGTAGTCTGGGAACTAGGTGGTCTCTTGGTATTGATTGTCATTTGTATGGTTGATGGGAGCGATGAAAAGCACGACCAGCCTGACGGGAAGCATTAAGGTCGACCAGTGCCCGGGCCAGCGCCCGTCGCTAAAACGTTAACCTTACTTTGCGCCAGTTCCTCATTAATCCCCATTAATCCTCATTATCCCTCATTAATCCTCATGAATCCTCATTTATTGGGTTCTAAATTTGATTTGGATACCCTGAACATGCACTGTACAGCCTCCAGATGTCCTTCATGCAATCCTTTATATGACCCTACATCCAGCCGCTGCCTAAAGCAGGCAGAGAAGCAATTTGTGAGCGACAGGAGACCAACAGGAGACCAACAGGAGGCCGGCCCAAAAGACAGGTTGACAATATTTGGGGGCACAAAATTATTCTACGGCGGTACAGGCACATATAGCACAAACAATATGGCGCTGACAGGTACTGATGCGCGCGCCGGGCAACATGGGCCTTGTACGTACGTACATGCGTACATGAAAGGTACAGAATAAGACCAAGACGCTCAGGGTTTTCCCCACCTACGAACTCTTTGAGCAGTTCAGTGCTTTCAGGGCCGAGGCAGGGCCCCCAGAAATGGTATCGTTCCTCGACGACAATGGAAGAGACGTCGCTCATAGCTGCATGGCTTTTCGTCCACCATTGTCCGAGGTTGAACACTTTTCCGTTCATTCCGCCTAATGTGGTCCGTATGTACACAAGAAGATGTATGAAGTACGTACTCTGCTCTGCAGCACTATAATCTGCACTCCACAGTCAACAAAAGTAAGTCCGAAGCTTGCACAGCATCTACGCACTTATCCGTTCCAAAGCCCTATGCGCCATGGCCATGTGTACTTCTAATCACCGAAACTCCCCATTTGTTTCCTGTACGTATGTCGTCTGTATGTATGTACATATGTGCCTAAACCTCGAGCGGCAGACCTTGGGCTGTGGACCTTGGACAGCCAGCTTGCGGACGTTATTGTTGAACAGAGTGCCCGAGGAAAGTATGCGCAGCAGCAGCAGCGTGGACAAGCATGGAACGACAAAGTACATACCTGCTGGCTTACTGGCTGCTGGCATGCACACTGATACAGTCAGTCAGTCATGCCCGCACATCATCACCCTTAACATGTTGACCGTTCAGCTCTCTTACGCCGCGAGACTGGAGACGAGTGTCCTTCCTGGTGGGAGTCGAACCGCTGGACATTCATTGCCCGGCCTTCATCGGAACAAGAGCCCTGCTCCCTCCTCCCCTGGGCCGTTAAACCGCTGAATCGCTGGCCGATTACAGCACTTCGACGACGATCGGTATTTACAATGCTGACGAATGCCGTTTATTATGTGCTTGGAGCGCACAGAACATACATATGTACATATTACGATGCATGCAGATTCCATCAAGACGGTCAAGATGGTCATGCCACACATTATGTATGCACTGTGCGTTATGGGTCGCTGTTTTTCTTTGCTGGAAAGTAAAGCTGATCGGCACAGCCGTTACCGAGTCGGTGTCTGTGTAAGACACGAATCCTTGGTCTCTCGTTCGTTTTGTTGAACGTATTGGAGTATGCACACATGAGATTTATCCTCTTACTCTTCTCGAGGACGTGGCCGTGACCGTTGAAAAAGGTGTCTGAACTCAAACATGCAGGAAAAGCGGCTGAGCTAAGGTGCACTTAAGGAGAAAGTATGGGAATGATATTCGTCTTCCCCATGGCCAAGCATGGGTAGTGGTAGATGCCAGGGATGATCGACTTCTCCAGGGATATACTCCATCGTTCATCAATATTGCTGGGGTTCGGACCACGAGAATTGAAATTAGACGTCTGATCAATTATTGAGCTCTGGCAAATCCTCTTCAACGCTGCAAGGAACCATCGGAAACCCGAGCCGCTCCGAAATATAAATTTATCTCAAAATAAGTTCATCGAAGCAATAGAAGAAAGTATCGTAAGTATGGCGTGGGAGAAAAACCAGTAATCATCTTTAAAAATATATGGATCGGTCCTTGGCTATGTACTATACATTCAGCCGAAGTGCAACGAAAAGGGTACACAGATCCAAATATGTCATGCTATCAGAGCAGTAAAGTAAACATGGGTACAATACGAGCTTGGTTAATTCAGACGCGATAATAACTGCAAGGCAAGCGCGGAAAAGCACAATGATAAGACGATTTGGACGACAAGGTTTAGAGCAGATGTGAAGTGACGGATCGGCAGAATGCTCTGGGAACCTCGCATCCAACTGCGAGCGATGATGACTGAGGGGCTTGAACACGACAGCAGAGTAGCGATGATGATGACACATATGTATGGACTTCTGCATTGAGATGATCAGGTACATAGTCAACAGAATATGTGTTCAACTGCCGTCAAGTCTTGACGGACATCATTTGAGCGAAATGCTTTCCTTAAAAATCGATCATCGGCTCTTCTTCTCGAGTGAGGCTTGTAGTTGTGTTAGATGACTCGTCTTCTCCCATTTCTAGCAAGAAGTTCAACTCTTTGCAGTCTGTCTAGCTAGCAAACACGAAAAATGGATTTGGATTTCACGAGTCGACCATATTGCCGTCGTGTACCTGAGACTTCTAAACGTCCTTGTGGAACGAGTGAAGTGATCACACAAGTATGAGTCTGGATCTGTTAGGCTTACGCAGTACAAATGTCAGTTGAGGCTGAAACTGTCTTTGATGTATCTCGTACATACCTAAGGTACCTTAGGTAGGTAGATAGGTAACATATTTCAAAAGACAACAATGCTAATGGAGCTGTGCGCCCATGACTGCGAGTAGCTAATTTGAGTCAGTCGACGTAACTGATGAAAGCAAGAAGCTCAATCAATTGAATCTCATAATCTCGTTGTAAATCCTTATCATGATGACTTATGAAAGTTGCCACTCTCTGTGATGGAGCAACTCACAAGAATGTTACCCAGCCTCGGACCTGTATCGTAGGTAGCCTTGCCACTTAGGATGCAATAGTCGGCCGTACAGGTGCGCACCTTGGACCACCCGAGTCGTAGGACTTGCTAGCATCGGCGCTTATTATCGCCGTGTGCAACTTCCAATAAGGTGCAGCGGAATGCGAAGGTTAGGCAGCTATGGTGTGCGCCTTACTTACCTTGGTAAAGTAACGCACGATGACTTTCATCTCAAATAATAATGTTCCAACTTGCTTCAGCGTCATACTTTATCCGACTCTCACCTCCTTGTCATCTTCATTGCGTCGTTGACTCATAACCACCTCGACGGCTCCGTACTGGACGTTGACCTCGATTTCCATGTATTCATCGTGACATAAGGGCGTAGCTGTCATCCTCATGACAGCGTCGTTGGCTATACCTTTCGTCTGTTCTTGTTAATCTCAAGATGGCAGATGAATCTGCGCCACACAGCGAGGATGAACGCGAAATTGAACTCTCCACCATTATCGCAATATATCCCGAGCTCCTGATTAATCCAGATGATCCTTTTTCTGCGACACTAGATCTTCCAGTCATTCCCACGACTCCTCTGGTGATACAATTTCCTGCTGCTGCGGATGGTGCACCAACTCTTGCCAATGCGAATGCGCCAGCGGATGCCGCCAATGCTCCTGTTGACCTCCATCGTCTATCGTATTTGCCACCTCTTCACGTTGAAATTAACCTACCTGATGGTTATCCTACCGAAAAAGCGCCAATTTTTCGATTGACTACATCGCCACCATGGCTATCCAAGGACATACTTCAAAATCTCGAGACAGACGGGATGCGATTATGGGAGGAATTCGGACACGATCAGACCGTGTTCGCATACATCGATCATTTACAACAAGCTGCTGAGAATGCGTTTGGGGTACAAGAAAACGATGCGGCATTAGCTGTTCCATTGGATTGCAAAATTGCGTTACTTGACTTTGAGATAAAGGCCAAGCGAGCTGCATTTGAGAAGGAAACTTTCGACTGTGGTATATGTTTAGGTAAGTTTACAGGTAGGTTTGAAGGTTTGGTCACTAATCTTCATTAGATCCTAGAAAGGGCTCTGATTGCCACCGAATGGCGGACTGCGGTCATGTATTCTGCATATCATGTTTACAGGATTTTTATAACAACGCAATCACTGAAGGAGACATTGCAACTGTCAAATGCCTCTCACCGGGATGTGCGAAAGCGAGATCAGAGACCATATCAAACACAAGGTCCAAGAAGACGAGGACCTTTATTACTCCTGGCGAATTGCTACAAATTCCAATTGAGGCGAGTTTAGTCAAGCGCTATGTGGACCTTAAGCACAAAGCAGAAGTGGAATCGGACAAAAATACTGTTTACTGCCCACGAAAGTGGTGTCAGGGTGCTGCAAGATCTAAGAAGTATAAGAAGCCTCAAGGTCTTGAACTTGCGGAAGATACAGATAGCGAATCTGACGAGGAATTAAAAACTGAGAAGAAAGGTGTGGCTGCACGAACTGATTTGATGCGCATATGCGAAGACTGTTCATATGCTTTCTGTTCGCGTTGTTATCAAGGATGGCATGGCGAATATACTCTCTGCGTACCCCGTAAACAGAATGGGGAGCTCACAGAAGAGGATAAGGCTTCATTGGAATACCTGAAACTTTATTCAACTCCATGCCCTACGTGTGCAGCACCAGCTCAGAAAACACATGGTTGCAACCACATGATTTGTTTCGTCTGCTCCGATCATTTCTGCTATCTCTGCCAAGCTTACTTGGAACCTAGCAATCCCTATCAACACTATAACAATGTCACTAGTGCATGTTACATGCGGTTGTGGGAGTTGGAAGGCGGCGATGGTGACGACGTAGGCATTGGATATGCTGGAGGTCGACATGATGCGGAAGCAGCTCAGCTTGCTGAATTAGAGGAAGATGTACCTGCCATAGCGGAGCCTGGGTTTGCCATAGTCGAAGATCCCCGCTTAGCAGCGCAAGTCCAAGCCCAAGCCCAAGCACCGGATCAAGAGGCTCAGGCGCCACCGGGTCCTCCGCAACCAGCCCTCGTGCGTGAAAACCCCCTCGTCCTCCGCATCAATGAACTTCCTGCTCGACCGCAACCTCCACCTCAAGAGGCTCCTGCTCCAAGACGGAATGATGTCCACCAGGTACCCAGACACCACGCTCCGCAGCAGAACCAACCTGGCCCGTTTGTCCAGCGCCAACCTGGTCGTCGTCACGCCGCCGCCATAGCTCGTTTGGCTGCCGAACGTCAAGCTGAGGCTGATCAGCGGCGCAACAGACAGCAAAACCGCCAGGTGCCAAGACAGCAGAGACAAGCACCGCGGCAGAATCAAAATGTGCCGGTTGTAGTTGCACCAGTTAGGAATAATGCTGCAGAAGATGGTGGGGCAATCGCGATTGATGAAGAGGGACAAGCTTGGGTGCAGAATTTTGTGCAGATGGCGCTTAATGACCAGGAGGATCTGATTGATTGGGATAGTGACGATGAAGAGGATTTAGGACGGTGGAATATTCCCGTTCGATGACATATACGTTGATATCATCGTCGTTGGCTTTATGGCGCTGGGTTGGCATTAGTTGGGCGTCGAAAATAAGTGGACTTTATTTTTATCAGATGTATATACCAGGATTATTAACATCAACCATGATTGAGCACTTTTCGTCGATTTGGTATTGTGATAAGGTCTCCTGGATAACCTTCATGTTGAATTCTGCACGGCAAAATTCTAAGCTGACCTCTTATCCAGTAGAAATTGTTATCTTCATACTCAACTGATAAAGCTGATCTATAAAATGGGCGAAGAACATGTAAGTGGTGTCCTAGCTAACTACCAATGATGTCTCACTGAATATTACGGGAATTGGTACACTTCTCTGCAAGTGATCAGCCTAGTAGTTACTAGCGACTGCTGAGCTTTGAAGAGTATGGAAGATACCTAGGGCTCTAATTCGGAGATTGATCATCAAAACCAACACTTTATATGCCATTGCGGTAGGAACACGAATCAACCATCTGGACAGCCATGTAGCTTTTCCACCCAAACATCACACCGAGATATTCAAGACTATCGATAGCTTTTTGTGGACATGTGATGGCCTTTAACTCGACAAATTATCCCTCGGTGGTTATTAAGCGCTGCCAATTTTGTGGTGGAGTAGTGTGATGTCTATCCACGGTCAGTCATCCGCGGAGGCTCCTGTGCTTGCTCGGTCCTGGCTATCACAAGTATGTAACGGAATACCTGCATTTTGGAACCTTTCGATTTCAGAAGGGTTCAGTCCTTTTTGCAGTGAGACTCCTAGATTACATGATTGGACTATCAGACCAGTATTCTGCTTGACACAGAACCTCGCCATTGATACCTTTGATGCGGTATGTGGCGATCTGCTCTCATCTATTAACGACACAAAGGTAAAGTACTCGAGTGATGATTGTGACGAGAACAAAATCCGTGACTATTGACTAAGATTATATGTGTTTAGAGAATAATCGACGGAATTCGCTAGATTCCACATGTCAATAGGGCATCGTTCAGACTTCCATTGAACATATAATCTTCAACTAATCTCTGGTCATGCATGGAGTTGAGAAATGTTCCAGGAAAAGCTAATTCTGACTATGATCTATAAGCTCGGATACCTACCGTGATCCTTTCTAAAGGTAGAACCTTGGATACTCACTCTGTTATAATTTGGAGTGACGGCGTTACGTCGTTGATTCTAGGCCATCATACTCCAGTAGTTATTGCTAAGTATGATGAATACGGAGCGATAAAAAGTAAAGTCAATGAATTTCTTTGCGGTTATATATATGACAATGGTGGTAAGTTGTAGTGCTTGAAAGGCACGAGGGCCCCTTTACGCGCAGATAATGAAGTTTGTAATAATTTAAGATTAAGGGAAAGAAAGAAAATACGTAGTATAAAGTACAGTTGAGTCTTCAACAACGAAAGTCTGAACCAAATACATTGACACTTACATGGAAAGATAAGTCTCTAGTTCCTTTGATTTGGCTGGCCATTGCTTTCGAGGGCACTCTACCAACGTTCTATAATTTTTGTTTTTTTACTTGTACCTCTTGTTTTGTTTCGTTCTTTTTTCCCTTTTCGCAGTCAGATTAACATGAGATTGTATTTATCAGCTAGGAATGAACACACATATGGTGTCATCTGGTGCCTGCGCACATCAACATCGACGATAGGAGCGATACGGAATGTTCGAGGTGGCGGTCAACAACTTGAGGTTGACGTGCTTGGACTTGTGTGCACTATCGGAGTGCGGAAATATTAACGTCGACTAATGTCATGCGGAGGGCGTTTTGAGCCACCCAATCTACGTCGAACATCACGTCGTAAGAGGTAAGGTAGGAAGCTTAATTGGCACGACTAGGTAATGTAATGTACGATCCCTTATTGTGTACTTATCCACCTCGCACTTTCTTTTGCTTTAGTATTGCCGCCAAACTGATAATTGAAACTTTGAATTCTACAAGTAAGTTACCGGCTCTCGTTCCTATGGTCAATCTACACATCCTTGTCATTTGCCTATTGACTCATACCCTTCATTATTGCCTTGGACCTCGTTACAATGCTAACAACATCAGAGTACAACAATGGGGACGGTTGATAAGTGGCAAATCAGATCAATCGCACAAACCCGCACGAGCTCGAGCTCCTTGGACGAGTTACAGTGCCAGCTCGATTTCTTGAGCTTTTAATAATGTTAAATCTCCCTCCACCCATGCCTACCGTTCCCCGCCAGCTTTGTCGTCTTCTAGATGGTATCGGGGTATGACTTGGGACATGCAGTAGTGAATACACAAGCATTATTGTTCATGTAGTAAGAAGGGCGTATTCCAGTCAGTACTTCGTGATATTAAACCTGGTATTCTTCCCTTTCTTTTCCGTTTCATTAAGAATTCACACTTCTCATCATTCCATATACCTCTCACGTTCTCATCAAAAACATCATGTCGCCCGCTACAAGAACCGCCCTTGTCTTGGGTGCCGGCTTCGTCTCGAAGCCCCTCGTCGTAGCTCTAGCCGATGCGGGCGTTGACGTCGTCGTAGCCTGCCGTACATTGGCCACAGCAGAAGCTCTCATTTCCGGGATATCCAACACACGTGCCGCCATCGTGGATGTTGGAAGTGCCACTTCTCTAGATGCGGCAGTTGCGCTCGTGGACATCGTGATCTCTTTAGTGCCATATACTTTCCATGCAAGCGTCGTCAAAGCCGCTATACGTGCCAAGAAGGATGTAGTGACCACCAGCTACATCTCTGATGCGCTATGGGCTCTCGATGCTAAGGCCAAGGCCGCCGGCATCACGGTCCTCAATGAGATCGGTCTTGATCCCGGAATTGACCACCTCTATGCCGTCAAGGTGATCGACGAGGTGCATCGCTCTGGCGGGAAAATCAATAGCTTCACCAGTTATTGTGGCGCTCTGCCAGCGCCAGAAGCATCGGATAACCCGCTCGGGTACAAGTTCTCATGGAGCAGCCGCGGTGGCTTACTCGCATTGCTGAACCCGGGCAAATACTACGAGGACGGTAAGACTGTTGATGTGCCCGGCAAGGACCTCATGGCGTATGCGAAACCCTACAACGTCTATCCGGGCTTTAACCTCGTTGGCTATCCAAACCGTGATTCTACATCCTTCAGAAAGTTCTATAACATTCCCGAGACTCACACTATCTTCAGAGGCACCCTTCGCTATGCTGGTAACCCGGAGTTCATCCGCTTGCTGGTAGCCATTGGATTTCTCGCTACTGATGAACTGCCTTTCCTCACTGCCGACAACACAAGCCCGCCTACGTGGGCGCAGGCTTCAGCGCAGGTCTTAGGCGCGAAAACTGCGACTGAGTCGGATATCAAGGCGGCTATTGAGGCGAAGTTCGAGTTCAGCAGTGAGGCTGAGAAGGAGCGAATCTTCGCTGGTCTGAAGTGGATTGGGATATTCAGCGACAAGCCCGTACAGCCCAGGGGCAGCATCCTCGATACGCTTTGTGTGGAATTGGAGAAGAAGATGAAGTATGAAGAGGGAGAACGTGATATTGTTATTCTTCAGGTAGATAAATGCCCTTAAAACTGACTACCTTCGACTAACAATCCGTAGCACAGGTTTGAGTTTGAGCATAAGGATGGTCAGAAGGAGACGAGAACTTCGACTCTTGTGTAAGTTATCCGGTGTTAAACCTGCTATAAATATCTAACTATTTTACAGGGAGTATGGAGAGCCTTTCTCTCCAACGTCAACGTCCGCAATGTCCAAGCTCGTTGTAAGTAGGAATCTGTTGTTCCCAATCGTTCTCAAGTACTGACCGCAATTTGCAGGGTCTTCCTGGTGCTGTTGGCACTCTCGCTGTTCTCAATGGACAGATTACTGAGAAAGGAATGGTGGCTCCATGGACAACTCCTGCTATCGCTGCGTAAGTTCCGTGCTGTCTCGTTGTACTTTCTCTACTGACTTCGATTTAGTTTCCTTGCAACGGAGTTGAAAAACAATTATGGCATTGAGATGCGCGAAAAGACCATTTCATAGATGAGAATTGGTTGATAGAGGCTCTTTGTAGGCTTAGATACCACCAAGACTTGAAATGAATTCCATTCGTTTGATTTAACGCGGCTTGAGATCTCTCGTGATAATTGAAGTTCTAGCTTCTCCTTATTTGTATCCCATTCGTTGGTCCTCCGCGTTGTTCGGTCACAGTTTTTATATCAGGCTCTTGTGACACTAATAAGGATTTGTGACTGCCCCATGAATCGAGAAAAAATTGGTTTCTAGTAAAACCTCACTGAGAATCTACTTTTTATTTATACATGGGGTTCTAGAGACATTAGCTCCCTGGCATGCTATTTACCCCTGGCTTCCTAATTTCAATTGTAGTCTTCAGCGCCTTTATTGTCACGACTAGCATCTTGTTTTAGTGAAGTGCAGAACTTTTCGTTCAACAATGATAGATATACTGACTAGAGTCCTGATAAGGCGTTGCGCATGCGATATTCACAAGCAGACAGGAACGTCAATCTTTGTAGATATCAGTCTACACCTTCTCCATAAGGTAGAAGGAGTCAAGAGCAGTATAAGGAAGTCTAGGAAATATTTGGCGCAGTCATCTAAGCCGTGCAAAAGTACAAACTAGACATTAGGCCGGATCTATCATATCGTTATGTATTCCTCTATATCGTTGGCCAGAGCTGTGTATGCACAGTCTTGAAATACAAATGTATATACAGCCGACGTGCACCTTTACACAATGTATTATATTAACCTCCATTATTTCAAATACGCCTCAACAGCCCCGTAATTAGTTCCTGGTGCGTGGTACGTCTTGTGCAGCTTCAGGCCCGATAAGTCCAGTAATTTAGCCCACTGGGACGCCGTCCTCTCCATACCACTTATGGTTATCATGGTCATGTCCATCCATCCAGCCTCAACATCTGCATTGGTTTCTGGAAGGACAATTTCCGAGATAAGAAGGCGAGAAACTTTAGGCTTCATAGCAAGGCCAATCTGCGTGAGGATTTTGACGCAGTCTTCATCAGACCAGTCGTGAAGACATCGGCGAATATAATAAATCAAGGCACCTGTGTTCAATTAGTACTATTGCCTCAAATCATGAGATGCATGGATATAGAGCTATTGTCATCACATACCTTTTATTGGCTGAGGCTTGAAAAAGTCATGTTCCATCAGAACAGCCCCAGGCAACAGTTCCACAATCTCACCAAGGACTTCAGGGCGCTCTTGCAGGATGATTTTCCCTGGAATTCCAACAGTGAGCTCTTGAATCTGTCGGGTCACGTGTCCTTTTCCACCACCAATATCGATGACCAATACAGTCTCGTCATTAGTCTCGAGCTTACTCAGTTCTTCCTTGAATGGGAATATTCCAACAGTCCACCCGGTGGCTGAGGTTTGGGCAACCATGGCGAGATTAAGACTCTTGAGTCTGTCAGGAGATTTTCCAATATAATCCCACATATCTGTGTCACCTGTCTGGTGCGCAAAACAGTATGGGTTGATGAGGTGTGAATTAGGACTTTTGAAGCCATGTACACGGAAGAACTCATACATTCTAGCGTTTGCTAGGTTGTATTCATCGTACCTATAGTATTCATGTTAGAGGCTGATCTTCGATTCAGTAAATGGCATGGCTGCTCACATAAGCTTGAAGATACCCCTAAGTGGCGGAGCCATGTAAACCAGTGAATACGGTGTATGACTGTATTTTTCAAAGCCAACTTCCGCAAAAGGACCTGCACTGGTAACGACTCTCATGAATCGAACTATTTGATAGGCGTTAGATAGCTACTTCAACTCACAAAGAGTCCCAAAAGGAAAGACGTAGAGGTACAAGAAGCTCACCAAGTAGATTCTTCTCTACATTGAGCTGTTCAGATAATGCTGTAGCCGTGAGGGGCGATTGATCCAGGGGCAATGCATCAAAAACTCCCATCTCCATTACTGTACGTAGCGCACCCGAATGTGCCGACTATATAAGCTGACCGTCAGTTAAGTTCAATCAGCCCCCACCTTCCCTCCCAAATACGTAGATAAGACCCTTCCATTCACTCACATTCTCGAAGTTTGAAAAGACCATGTCCACTGGACCTCGAACCGCCCTCAATAGCTTAGAGGTCTCCATCACGAGGGCTGTATGTTTTTCACTAGTCTCCCCTTGTGCAATTGGATTCTTCTGCCCGACATTCTTCGTTGCTGTTTCGGCATAGACATCGATAGCGGCGCTGACCTTGTTCAACAAGCTCTTCATGGCAGCAATTTCTTGCGTCACGGACTCTGCGTTCGCAGCCATGATGTTTCCCAATTGAAGTTCTCTCGCAACAGTAGTATACCAGAATTGGAATTTATTGCAACGACAAAGGAGGAGGAGGAAGGGGAAGAAGGAAGTCACAGAGCTTTATTTGATCCATCCTCCCACTCACTGCTACTAGTTTGGAGTACAGAATAATACAACCTCCATTAAAGACAACCAGCCGAGCCGGAAAATGTGGGGACTTTTTGTGCGGGACGGTATGGAGTATTGTGCAGTCCTAATTCTTCGGAGTACTACTACATATAGACATACTAACAGTGAACCTGGTATGTCCTATCTTTTGTCTCATTGATTGGCAGCTCTCATCCAATCCGACAATTGGAACCTGGTTGCTTCGCACGTTTCTTCTCCACTCGAGACTTGGCCCAAGTGGCGTTATGGCGTGTGCATACATAGACGAACAAGGGGTAGACAAATGGGAGGCCTTTTTATGAATGATCTCTGTTGTAATTCGATAACCCTGCCATTTTAATTTTAATTTCATTTTTGTTTTTCAACTTACTACATCATCGATACATAAAAAAAATGGCTGCTTGTTGACAATAAGGGAAATATGTGTGTATGTATGAAGTCCAATTAAAATCCATGGAGAGGCCAATCAAAAATCCGGATTCAATTATGCCGCATAATTCCATGCAAAATCTGCATTTTTTATTATTAATTTATTTACCCTTGTCGTCCTCGTGCTTCTTTCTGTACGAATAAATTACAGAGAACACCAGGCCCTCCCCACGATCCGAACGGCCATTGCAGCCCCACTTCCCTGTGCATCCCGATTTGCAGTGATTTAGACTGACCCTCTTCCCTTTCTTGACATCGTGGTACGGGCCGTCTCTCAAAAGAACCGAGCAACTTGACAGAATTCCCATATAAGCCTGGGCGTGCGCATCGATTTTAGTACGTATCCAAACAAAACTTATGGGACATAATCATCGGCCACAAAAGTTATGCAACGAGATGAAAACCAGTCGCTAGCTCAACCAGAGTCGCCAGCACCACTACAACGCGACGAACACGAGGTCCATAATGACCATGTAGAAGTCGTACGTTCTCTCTAAGGCACACAATCAATTGAAGTAGCATTGGTTGCTCATCAATCTTCGAAATAGGACCAATTTAGCGACAATGACTCGAGCTACAACGATGACGACTTGTCAAGCTCGTCGACCTCGATAGCATCGTCTATTTTCAACTACACCTACGAAAATGGACGCCGATATCAGTCAGAGCATTACATTATGCCCAACGACGAGAAAGAGCAAGATCGACTGGATTTGAAGCACCATGTATTCAAACTCGTTCTGGGAGGCAAACTGTTCTGTGCTCCAATTTCCCCTAATCCACAGCGAATCTTGGACATCGGCACCGGCACTGGTATTTGGGCGATTGATGTTGCTGATGAATACCCGAGTGCGGAAGTCACGGGGATTGATCTGAGTCCAATCCAACCTCAATGGGTTCCCCCTAATTGCAAATTCATAGTCGACAATGCCGAAGAAGAGTGGCCTTATGGGCAGAGCCGACCATTCGATTTCATTCACTGGCGTGTCCTAGCGGGATCCATCAACAACTGGCCGCGTCTTTTTGAGCAGGCATTCGCCCACACTAGGCCTGGTGGATGGGTGGAGGCACAAGAGCATGAGGTCCGCATAGCTTCCGATGACAACACTGTCGACAAGGCAAAGGATCTTGCGGACTTCTTCAGACAAGTTGATATTGCAAGTGAGAAAGCCGGCAGGAAGATGGATGTCGTGGCTGAGAGCCAGAAGCAGTGGATGATTGACGCAGGATTCATTGATGTACGTGAGGAGATTCACAAGGTACGTACTACGCATGATGAACCCCCTTAGGTCTAAGATATTAGTTGGTATTGACATTGTGATAAACGTAGGTCCCAATAGGACGTTGGCCCAAGAACCGAAGACTCAAGGAAATCGGAATGTATTTCCAAGCACAGTGCATCGAAGCTGTAGAGGCCATCAGTATTGCTCTATTCACTCGTGTTCTGGGCCTATCTTACCAAGAGGCACAAGTTAGAATGGTAGGCCCTCGCAACGATATGAAAAATCCGGATGCGCATACCTACATGAGGTTTCATTTTGTTTATGGAAGAAAGCCATTGCCAAACGAATTAAGATCATAAAAGGAGCATTGTTTGTCAATTACAATTGTTAGGAGTTTGTCTAGGCAGTGGAGACTTTTAGCTAGGCGCTCTGGAGTCTACAGTCTATCTTAAATACCACTACCATTTCCAATAGAGGGCGATTCCCGCTCTAGTGATTATATAGCGAGGAGGATGTTGAAGACTTGCATAATAAGTTCCGTTATACCTGTGGATAACTAGGCCACGTGCCATAAGAGTAGCTTCATGATTAGAGTTTATGTGGCAGTCCATAACTTATGTCCTTGTCAGCATGTGTGGAGCAACATCCTGCAAGAGGCAAACCATAACAGATCATCGCTTATTCCGTATACTATACGTCTTCGATCAGATTCCTACAAGCCTCTATGCAGACTATGAGGTGCATCGCTAGCACCCAAGGAATTCAATCAGGAAGGAATCTTAAAGTGGTGTGCGAACTTACCTAAGCTAAGCATACATTGTTAGGTGCGGAGAGCCGCCTATCGCTCAGCCGCATCTCCTAGTTAGTGTGAGCCGACATTAACGCTGACTGAGCTTAAAGTCGTCATAAATGCCACCTTCATGACACTCACTCCCATCCTCTATATACTGCTTGCTTTTCATGTTTGGAATCACTGCAGTACAATACCAAGGTATCAAAGTCAGAGGACTTACAACACAAAAGTTCGAATACTGCAACTTACTCCTTCATTGTGGCTAGACCTTCTTCATACCCGCAGCGCTCACCAAAAAGTGCCCACATACAGCTTACCTGTTGCCTTGAAAGCTTGATGACCGACGAAAAAGTACACTAAGTTAATAGTGACCTCGAAGCAATTAGAGTCCAAGCTGAAGAAAGAGCGGAACTGAAAAGACGGCATCATTCACGGCACCCGCCGGCCATCTTGAGAGCCCAGATCTCTGCCGAAAACGGGCTGAGGAAGACAAAGTACGGGCATGGACGATGGTATCCTAGAGAACACCTAGAAATAGGATTGAATCTAATTCAAATGCAAGGGGATTAGGACTGTGTATACCGAGATGTGCTACCACTAGTTAGAACCGACTCATTTGTTTCTGAGTTCCTGAAGCTTTGTAGAATCTCGTCAAATGGCCCTCACCATTCCGTATGTACATCTCAATGTCTCGAAATCCCGAGAACAGTCACGTCAATAATGGTTAATACTCGGAATCGAAAGAGGAATTCTGTTCTGATCAACATATAATACAGGGCTTTCCGGCAATGTTCCACCAAACAAACTGGAACGTCTATTTACAAATACAACCAACCATCCATATTTTCTGTATTATCATCACTTCTTGGCCTTCCCACCAAACACAAAGTTGACCGTCTTCCCCTCCTTAACAACGATAATCCTAGAAGCATCTCCAACATCCCTCTTCATCTTCTTCCACGCCTCCGTTTCAGCAATGCGCTCAATTATCCACTTCTGGAATGCCTCTGCATCAGAAGGCTTATCCGAGACATCGATTTTCATCGCAAACTTCATTTTGCCGTTGATCTGAATCGTGGTATCCATGGTGTTGACGACCAGATGTTTCAGCGAGTCATCTGGGACTGGAAACTCCACGTCGAAGATGGAAGCGGCGTTGCCTCCTATTATCGAAAAGCATTCCTCTGCACATGCGGGCGTTATGGGCGCCATCATGCGAATGAGGGCGTACAGAGCATGTGACTTGAGCCATGAAGGGGCCTCGCTGGAAGCGATGGCGTTAGTCAGGCTCATGAGGTCGCTTACAACGGTATTCAAGGTATGAGTTGTTGATAAAGACTCCGTGACGCTTGTTGCGGTCTTCTGCACCGTTTGCCAGAGATCGATCATTGGCTGCCACGATTCAACCTCCTCCCCATCTGCTGGCTCCTGAAGTTCGCGGATGTTCAATGACTTGAGGAGATTGTGTGCCTGATAGTAATTTTCTATTTCCTCCTTCACATCAAAGTCAGAGGTGAAGGTGACCTTGTGTGTATCAACTAAATCGAGAACGCGGCGTAGCCAGCGTGTGATTCCCGAGATCTTATCTTCGTCCCACTCAAGCACCTGGTCAATCGGAGCTTGAAATAAAATGTGGGCTCGGGTAGCATCAGCGCCGTATTTTTCGAACATAACTGAGGGATCAACGCCGTTGTACTTTGACTTCGACATCTTTTCTGAAGAGATGATGGCCGTTTCACCTGTAGCTATGACCTTTGGCTGCGAAGGGTTAGAAAGATCGACTTCATCCGGTTTGAGGAAGCGGCCATTTGATGGATCTGAATATGTTTTGCCATGCACCATGCCTTGAGTGATGAGCTTCTGAAATGGCTCACGGCTTTCGTCATAGATAAATGTCTCAACCTCAGCCAGCGAAGATCCAACTGGTTCATAGCTTAAGAATTTCCATATGAATCGAGCATAGAGGAGATGAAGAATGGCGTGTTCGACACCCCCAATGTAAAGATCAACAGGTCTGAGCTTTGCCGGCTCAAATGGGAGATCCTTGTTGTGAGGGTCTAGGAATCTCATATAATACCAGCTGGAATCAACAAATGTGTCCATGGTATCAGTATCACGCTTTGCTGGCTTTTCGCATTGCGGACAAGGAACATTCGACCATTCTGGAACATCTTCGAGTGGGTTTCCACCCTTGCCTTGCAGCCAGTTGCCTTGGACTGTTGGGAGCTCCACAGGTAAATCTTCAAGTTTTACTGGCACAGTCCCACAATCATCACAGTGGACCATTGGTATAGGTGTTCCCCAGTACCTCTGTCGACTGATGAGCCAGTCGCGCAAGCGCCATGTTTCAGCAAACTCACCATGTCCGCCAGACTTCAGTGAATCGACGATATTTCTGCCTGCAGATACAGATTCTTGCCCAGCGTAGATACCACAGTTCGAGTTTAGGACTCCATGGTCAACAAATGGTGCCTCTGTCACATCGACACTCTTGCTACAAGGGGCATTGTCGGGACTAATGACAGTTTTGACTTCCTCATACTCACCGTTTTCCTTCCAGAAGGAAAAGTCACGAAGATCATGGCCAGGTACACCCATAACAGCCCCATCTCCATAGTCACCAAGGACGTATGGGGCCACGTATATAGGTACAGTATCTCCGTTCACAATTTCTTTTCGAGCATCACCCTCCTTCCCAAGAATGACGAGAGGACTGACAGCACGAACACCCTGGAGCAGGTATCCAGCTTTAGTGTTTTCTGGAAGATCAGGTATGCCATCAATAAATGTTTGGAGCTGAGGATCATGCTTTGCAGCTGCAAGCACAATTGGATGAGATGCAGATAATGCGAGATACTGTACACCGAAAAGTGTGTCCGGGCGAGTAGTAAATACACCAACTGGCTGAGTGATTATTTCCTGAGCCTCCTCGCTCCAGTCAAAACTAGCATTGTTGAACAACTGGAAGTTAATCCGAGCTCCTTCCCTTCGTCCAAGCCAATTCTTCTGCATAGCGATCACTCGTTTAGGCCAACTTTCTTGTTCTGCCAGAACCTCCAGATCATGTAAGAGCTCCTCTCTGAAGTCTGATATCTTCAAAAACCATTGTTTCAGTTTCCTCTGTTCGACTTTCGCTCCGGACCTCCAAGAGCGACCGTTCTGATCTACTTGTTCGTTGGCTAATACAGTTTTATCAACGGGATCCCAGTTAACCAGAGACTCGGCTTGATATGCGAGACCACAATTGTAAAGATGTTGAAAAATCATTTGAGTGTGTTTGTAGAATTCCGGATCGCAAGTAGCAATTTCCTGTGATCCCGAATGTCAGAAGACAAGTTACAATTAAGATTCTCTGAATGCTACATACACGTTCCCAATTCCATCTTCCATTCATTGACAGAAACTGTTCCTTCATCTTCGCAATATTTTGTTTCGTCCAGACTGCAGGATCAATGCCTCTTTCTATCGCAGCATTCTCAGCTGGAAGTCCAAAAGCATCCCATCCCATCGGATGAAGGACATTGTGGCCTGACATAGACATAAACCGAGACAAAACATCGGAAATGGTATAATTTCGAAGATGTCCAAGATGCAGATTTCCGGAAGGATATGGGAACATTGACAAAATGTACATGTCCTTTTTGTGGCCTTTGCCAGCGTAGACATCGTCAACCCCCACGGAAGCTTGAGGCTTTCTACCTTCGAGATTGGCCTTCTGTGACCATATTTGCTGCCACTTCTTGTCCAAAGCTGCTAAGTCTATCCTACTATCGGCGTAGCTGCGTACAATTGATCCATTGACGCGAAGGACGGTGTAAGGATAATGACTAGGAACAGTAGAAGATGTGAGACTATCGCGGCCAATGCGATGGCAAGTCGGTCGAAGCCATGTTCGGCCAACCTGTCGTGCAGTAAGCTTCAGCATCACAGTGCTCCTGCAGCGAGAGTCGATGTGAGCGACAACGACGACATCAATGAATTGATGATGCGACGTATGGATGCTTCTGTCCCAGTCACTCACACTGAGCTTCCCTTGTTCGTCGCATGTAGCTCTTCCTGAACTTTTTTGTAGCTTTGATCGCAACGCGAACAGTGCTCAGTGGTTGATGCGGATTAACTATAATACGCGGGGCTCATGTGGACATGTGGGCATGTGGGCATGTGGTGTGGTGGTGCAGCGCCAGCAGTAGAATAGCGGCTTCTGCTGCGTTTCTGCATCAAAGTGGTATGAATGGGACAATTAGACAATAAGAGCACCTCGCGTCTCTCTCTCTCTCCAGCCTTGTAAAGTATCAACTACCTACCATATACCATTTCTACCTCAATTAGAATCTCAAGATCTCGGAGTATTAGCCCTTGAGTGTGACGACTGCTTGTGCTGAGTCCAACTTTTCTCATATTTAGTCTGATCTACAGTAGTTGCGACTAGTGCTCAGAATTCGTGTAAATAATACTTCCGAATTGTCGATGTCAACAATTACTTCAGCCACAAGATACTGCTGAAAGATGCTACAAACTCTTCAAGATGAATGGTGGGACTCAATCGAGCATTACATGGGCGATGAAGGCCAAAAACATCCTAAGGTGCACGAATCACATGCTATGTGGGAATATGTAGAGGTGAATTCCACAACAGCCACGATAGCTGCGCAAAGGATCATCGTCATTAAGCCAGAAGACTTCCCAGAAGGTTCAGAGTTGAGACACCCGTGCCCACGCTGCGGCGGGATACATGGCCTCACTTTCGACAATGGCGAAGATGTTGAGGATATGGCCCTCTGTAGCTATGGCTCGTCCATACCTCATTCCAGCAGTCCTGGATCTTTTGGATGCCATCGAGGCGATGCCGATTTTCGGTACCTTTGTGCTAGTTGAGCGTAAACTGCAGCTTTCGGAATGGGAGAAGTGGAAGGGTATCAGCATAGGAGATCGCTCCTGTTTGTTCAATTGCTCTATTTTCCTGAAGTCAACGCCATCGCTAACATACCCAATACGTAGGTTGGGCAGATGATATTATCCATGGAAGCATGATCATTACCGAGAATGACCGGCGGACTCTCCATCTGTGGGCGAAGTATCGCTCCTTGCATGCACATAGAATTACTCGAGACCTACACAAGAGCTTTTCCTTTGCTGGAGACTGTCCTTCTGAGGCGTATCATGCACTTGATGATGGGATGACAATGTACTTAACCGCTGCAGCTCCTTATTTCATCATTACGGGGGAGGTAGTGTACAAAATTATGATCAGGGATGAAGATATGTCACTGCCACAACTATCATCCTTCCAGGAAAGAACTCGTATTAATCTACGAAAATGGGGTTCCTGGAAGGCGAGTTGAGAATTTTGAACACGACGAGAACATGTTCGACAACACGAGAGCTGTTGCGAAAGAGGCCGCTGATAGGATGGATACTATTGAAAGACCTTATTCTAATTTGCGAGATCTCTGAGAAAGGAAAGGCATCTGCGGTAGAGGATCTAAAGTCTATGGTGTTTGAAGGCTCAGAGGCGATGCAAGTGCTTCTGCATAGGTCCTGGTTAAATATTCTGAAAGTGATTTCGAAGCTGGGGTTCGTTACTTTCTAGTTCTCTTATGGCCATGACACTGATTGGTCAACAGCTATCGGGACCTATCAATTGTTACTGGTAATTCGAAGCCAGATTAATTGACGAGTGACAGTGCATGACACCATACCATAGGTATCCTGTTCTTCTCATGAAGTTATGCATAACCGAGAGCCGCCCTCACTTTAGGCAACAAGGCTCACTGCCCCCATATTCCACACTGATACTAGAATCATCATAAACTCATATTAGCATAGACTTCTTCTCGAGAAGTGCTCGGCTCTTCTGCTGGATAGTCTACTTTCATGGCAGAGGTGTTGGGGACCGTCGCCAGCGGAGCTGGCATTTTCGCTCTTGCGGTGCAGCTTGGCGATAGTATCAAGAAGCTCAACGAGTTCTGGACCAACTATAAGGATTGTCCTGATGATGTCCGAGATACAACTAGTGAGCTTGAAATATTGACACTTGTCATCGAGGACATTTTGGAAAATTATGGCAGCCAACAGAATGTGACTGTGAGACTGGGTAGTATGGTCGAGAAGGCTATACAGTATTGTGAAGCTGCGACGAAGAAGTTGAAGACCCTTGTGGATGACTTTGACAGGCTTTCGCTTGTTAGCAAGAAAAGAGCAGCTCTGCGAACTGTGTTCAAGAAGGGAGAATGAGACAAGTTCAGAAGTCAACTGGAAGGGGCCAAATCAAGCCTCATGTTGGCGCACGAATGTTATTATCGGTAAGCATTCGGATTGACTGAAGGTAATGGAATACTAACATGATAAATTATAGGTCTATTCAGTATCGTCAACTATATTCACAAAACATACTTCTAGAACAGATGAATCTAACCCTTCAAGCCGGCGTAATAAGACGTCAGAGTGCTAACCACTCCTGTATGGCAGCCAGCATGGAGGATCTAAACAACCACCCTATTAGAAATAACGAAATTTTGAATGATGAGGACGGATTTCGGGGCAATCAACGAAATGGCCATTCTGAGCTACATACCACAACAGTCAAGCACGGAGCAATTGGTAGACACGGCAGTCCACTTACCAAAGGTCTCTTGGGATCAATCTGGTACCAAAATAATTCCACCAAACGAAGCATTCATAACGACTCCGGTGATCATAAGCATACTTCTACTGAAGAAGAGTTAAGAGTAATACTTCAGCTTCCCACCTGGTTCTTTTCCAGACAATACGACATTCGAGTCCGAAAATCTCAACGAGGATGGGATCACACACTTCGTTTATACAATATCGTGCCACAAGATGCTCCTGTCTTTCGGTATTGCATCGACGGTAACGTTGATGCACTTCGGGCACTTTTTGAATCTGGCTATGCATCTCCGCATGACGCAGACGCTGACGGTGCAACTTTACTTCATGTTAGTATGGCTTACTCTTGCTTTGATAGTTTCTAATATCTTCTATTATGCTGCGAATGAATTACGAACTAATGTATGCAAACTGCTCCTCGACTATGATGCTGACGTCCACGCGTTTTCCCATAATGGCATTGGCGACCCTGTAGTGGTGTTTCCCAGAGTTACCAGTTTGCTGGATACACATGCACCATATTTTCCAAGGTATGTCAGACTGATAGAATTTGGATTCAATTTCGTTAATGTGGAACTCATAGTGGAACACCTCTTTCTTCTATACTAGAAGACGGTTCTCGCCTCATTGAGGCTACTTCTCATCCACATTTCGAAGCAACAGTATCTGTACTTGTTGAGAAAGGACAGTATGATCTTTTAACTTTGGTTACTGGATCTGTAGACCATTTCTCCTATAGAGGCCAACAGACGTCTATCGCTGGCTTAAGAGACAGTCGATGGTGTCTTTGTTTGATCTTGATCAAGATTTTGAAAAAAGCATGAAAAGCATTGTAATGCAGGGCGAATCTTGCTGGGATAATGCTCCAGAAGTGATCCGTGAAATGCTACCAATGGGACAGCCTGATACAAGAGTTACCATCTATCGGATGTGGGATGGTAGAACTCTTTTATCTGAAGTGGTCTCTTCATGAGCACACCAATGGCTTTTTGAGACAAGAGGAGTTGAAACGTTTGAAAGCCTGATCAAGGATCTTATTATTTCCGGGGCAGATTTGCACGCGATATACAGTAGAAAAGACTCTACGCACAGCTTAGTTGTGCAGTTTATTGAGCTTGCATTTCGGCTTCATTTCTCGTTTGTTGGTGCGAGGTGGAGTCTTGCAAAGTCTTGTGTCAGATTCTGGTTACGCATACTTGAAGACTGTCATATCTCGCTCTTATCATTCTGGGAAGAAGAGATCAGGTTGAATAATAGTGGTGAGGCTTCTTGGTTGCTGAATTCACGGGACCCGTACCTTCATGAAAGTAACCTAGAAATCTTACATATCATGTATGGAGAGCGGCCAGAGGACTTTGATATTGTCTTCGAAGAGACTTATGTGACAAACGACTTCTTGTTACAATTTTGGGAGTCGGTCGAAGAAGAAGCACGAGAATACGATTCTCAAGGATCAAGAATGCCTGGAAGTTGGGATTATGACTAGCGAATAAGCACAACCATTTTTCTCTAACAGCTTCCATTGAGAGTTGCTGTTGAGAGCTATTATTGAGAGCTCCTGTATTTCCTTCGACTCTCATGCGAATTGTATTCAAGAAATTTCACTTGTTAGAAGTTTCGATGATCTATGACATAACCCTTCTTCTTGTCTACGCATGAGAGCTCATGAAGTTTCCGGCATTATCCACATCAAGTTATCGGCTCATGAAGAAATGCAATCTTGTTACGTCTCACTTCTCGAAATCACGCACAAGTTCTCGATTACTCCTTTGAACTAGGAAATAACTATATTAATATTAATGCTTTACTTAGTTTACATGTATGTATCTCGTCTGTCTTCTCCTCCTTTATTGACTAACGGTTCCACTTTAGAAACCCTTAGAAAGTGTAGACTGGCTCAGGACCAATATCAGGGAATCTACCAGATCCCGCTGGGTTGGAAGCAGTGACGGCTTGACCATTGATGTTGGCAACACCGAAGTAAGCCTTAGTCTTCTCCTGATTGTTTACAACAGTGAGGACGGCGAAGGCAGAGTCGGCACCGAATTGATCAGAGTATCCCCAAGAGATAGAGTTGGCGGATCCAGTGGTACATGGAATGTCATAGAAAGACTCAGTGGTAGCATCGGATCCTGGCATACGGATGATAGTGCACTTCTCATCAGCGCTTCCATCACCGGTAGAGATGGCGAAGTTGTAGTCACATCCCGTGCCATCGGTACCACAGTAGCGGATCAAGTTCTTGATAGTCCATCCAGCTCCCTCTACGACAGAAGCTGAGTCAGCGGAGGGGGTTTGTGTGGCTCGGCAAGTGGTAATAGTAACGGTCACAGCAGAGGGAGTGCTGGAGTATGATGATGGGCACGAGCCTGGGTGAGCGGGGTTGCAGCCTCCTGGGATACCAGTAGCTGATGCAGAGATAGAACAAGCTGTTGGCTTGACGAGAGATCCACTGTCGTCGTATGGAGAGTAGCCAAGGCAAGAGGAATAATCGGCGGCGCACTGTGCTCTACTGGCATCGGGATCAGAGCGGCAGGTATCGTAGGCACTGTTGCAGGAAGATGCACAAGCATCAGCAGTGGAAGAAGCTGCTGCGAATGCGCCAGAGGCGAAGAGGGCGATGGCGATGTTCTGGGCGTGCATTTTGATGATTATATTAGATGAAGATTCGGTGTAAATGTAATTGATAGTGGTTCTGATTGTGTTGTAGAGAAGATGATTTGATATTCGGGTACTTCTCAGCTCTTATATACCCATCAAGCACTCCTGCCAAGCTGGTGTCGGTCTCACACAATCCCTACCTGGCACCAAACTCCCCACAAACTCTCGTAAATTATTTTTGTCCCGCAGAACCATGCTGGGAGACCATTTCCAGGCCTCGAAGGGTCTTGCAGTCCCTGAGTATAACAAAATCTTAATTCTAAGAATAGAGGGATAGTTACCGCAAAGAGGCAGGTCCGAGTCCAAGACCGTTGAAGGGTAGCAGATACTCAATGGTAGCACATCACAGTCAAAATGCCAATCAGCGCAGCGATGGGCAACACTACAGCCATCAACGGGTCTACTAAGGCTGTTCAATCATTGTGACAGTTGTTGATACGAAGAGCCAATACCAAGGATCATGACGTGGTTGGACCAGTCAAAACACGAGAAAGAAAAGCAATGGCGCAAGTCTAGTTAAGAAAACTAACTGTATCTCATGTTCAGTTGAGCAACTAGGATAGACCGCTCTTCTATCCATTCGGCATCGGACAACTAAGAATGGAGAATTGAAGCTGTACGTATGCAGACACACTGCTAGAGCAATGGACTTCCGGTATCATTAGTAGAACAAATTCCTAAGATGTCCGTCTTCAGACATCTTGTTGAGTTATCAGTATCTTCGTAATAGATTTTCCGTATCCCCTAAGATCCTTTTCTGAACAGACTTTTTACCGTTTGAAGTGGCCCAGAGCTAGCTAGGATGCGCCTCAAAGTAATGGGTCCTTAAGAGCCGATGTCTATCGTATCCGGCAATGAATGTGATGGCAATCCCAGCCCTGCGAACGCCCCAGCCTCGATTGGTGGGCCTTAAAAAGAAGCTTAATACTCGAACACGAGGTTGTCTTGCGTACGCCAAGCGATACATAGTGGCTTTCATAAAACCGGTGGCTTTTGTTATGATACTTGCTACCCGCAGTGTCCCCGCCATCTCGAGATATACCACTTTATGTAAATAACATAGAGCAACATTCAATAATGGACCTTTCATATCTACTCATTCGTTCGTATCGATAATGTAAGGCCGGTTGAGCGCAGCCTGTCCTGCATAGTCTGTTCAGATAGTGGACGTTATGACATCGAGATCTCTAGTTTTCGTTGGAGTCCGAGCTTTATTGTCAGATCGATTTCTTATGCAATCCGCCTACATAAATGCCCCTATTTTTGCCCCATATCATTTGAGTCTCCTCCTACAGTGGAACCTTCAAAAGACAGTGAGGTTTCTGGGTGTGATCTTCGTATGAGAACGTACTGCAATATGATGATGATTAAGGGGGACCACAAGCATGCTGAAAGACTTTTTTTCGTGTTGCAGAAGCGTTGTTAATTAAGCTCCTATACGCACCATGCTCGAATTATTATTTCTCTTCATACATTTCTTTCTACTCAGATCTCATCTCATAACCTCAAATTTAAACTTTCCCATCCAATATGTGGCCCCAGAACAGAATCTGGCTGTTCGTTGAGAAACATAATGAGACGTCGTATGGGTGGGTGGGTTCTGTGAACAAAGTCGAGGAAATACGAGGCTGGGGGTCAAGGAGAGATTGATACTGTGCTGCTTACAAGACAATTGTATTTCACGATTTGATTATGTCAAGCTTCTGATTGCATTCCTGAATATTTGATTTTTGGGACCTGGCTATGATTGAGGTCTTTTTCCTCTTTAACAAGAGTGATGCCACCTGTTTTAGACTGTTGGTTCAGGCAATGTTTGTTCTATTGTTTGACTGAATAGAATAGAATGACTTCTGGAGATTATCCTTAAAAAACGCAATTAAAAATACGAACTACACTTTTTGCTATTTCGTGAATCTTAAAAGTTAAGTTTGGCGACATCCACAGTCATGACCAAGTACTGAATTATTCTAGGGTGACCTTCAACTTTATCAGATATTTTTGACAATACTGTTCGTTCCCTTCCAAAGACTATTAGAATAGTTTTGTGCTTGTATAATCAAAATCGCTTTAGCTGCTGCACCTCTTGATACGTTGCTGAGTAGGGTGCTTCAAGTTGTAATGCTGTACTCAATGGGGTGCGGGAACGAGTCTGGTGATAAAAGAAAAAATCCTTATCGCAATACAGCCGCATATCGATAACCAAAGCTCATCCACAACCACTGCTCACTGCCCCCAATGCTCACAATAACACACCAATATGTTTGAAATCCCTGAAGCAAAGCGGTAATGCTACCCTCATTCTCCACATGGTGCGATCTAACGTCTCCTAGTGTTCGACGCGAAGACCTCTACTCTCCTCGCTCCTCGCCCTCGCCATCATCCGACGATGAAAATAACTCCACCAATCTATCCAACCTCCTTGCCGCCCAGCTAGCCCAATACTACACCTCACCACTTCCTGCTCCAGCACAGCAATCAAATCCTTCTACGACTATAGCAGCAGAGAGTGAAGAAGAGGCAGAGGAAGAAGAATTTGAATTCCGGCTCTTCAGTACATCTTCGGGGACTGGCGCGACGAAGGTGGTGTTGGAGAATGAGACCGAGGATCTAGGGGATGGCGCATTCTTGCGGGGGCGCGATCCGCGGTGGTATTTCGCGGATGTAGGGAAGAGGAAGGGCGAGTTCGAGGCGGTCGCTATCAGCGGAGAGGATGTTGTAAAGATGGCTGGGAGGCGACATTGGGGATTGGAGGTGCCGTGGCGGGTCACGGTGGTGAAGAGTAGTAATGGGGCGGTGCGCGTGAGCGTGAAGAGGGACAGGAATAATGAAGGAATGTTTAAGAACGGAGTCGATGGAGTGGAGGGGAAGAAGAAGAAACCTGGGAAGAAGAGAAGGGTTTTATTAAGGGGACGGGCGAGGGCGGAGAGAGACGCTGTGGCAAAGAGGAAGGAGGAGGAGGACAAGAGGAAGGTTCTCGATGCTGAAAAGGAGGAGAGGGAGAGAGAAAAGAAGACTAAGAGGAATAAGGAGAAGCAGGCTAAGAGGAGGGCGAAGGAGAAGGCAGAGAAGGCTGCAAAGCGTGGCGAGAATGGGGAGATTGTGGAAAGTGTAGAGTCAGGGGACGCAATGGTGGTGGATGAGGAATAAGTCTGCCATACTGTTCTGGATATGTCCTCATATGACTTGTTTTCGATACCCCAATGAAAAGCAGTATATCTATCACATCGCGAAATCACTATGGGAAAGTCTTGAATTTATACACGCGAGTGCACATATTTTTTCCATATCGATTTCAGAATAGTTGTCTATACCAGCTCGTATGCTCAAACTGGCTCCTTCATCCAGAGTCAAGGGAATTACTGTCACCACTCACTCCACCACCTCTCCAATTCTCTCCTGAAGAAATCACTCTCTCCAGTTCCCAAGCCCTCCTCCCCAAGTACACTACCAAACCTCTTAACATTATACCAATAACTCAGCCCTCTCAATCCCTGTTCAAGAGGCAGTGCCTCCTCAACCTCCCCATCAACATCCGAGCCAGCAAGCCATTCCTCTCTGAGCTCTGGCCTACAGTACAGATAGACTGCAGTAATGACACGCATGTTACCTTGGCGCCACTTGCGACCGCAATAAGGGACCTGGCCCTTGAAGAGCTTCAAGGTGTAGAGCCTTAATTCAGGCTGTGGGATCTTCAAGGCCTTTTTGAGGATGGTGCTGGATTTGTACTGTACCAGAAGTAGATTGCGGTGAGCTTTGTTCTTTGTGATCTTTTGCATCACACGCAAGTAGTTGATTGAGGAGAGGAAATTGCGTGCTGAGAAGGAGGTTATGGGTGTCGCAGGGAGAGGGGCTGTTGGTGCACCCAACTCATCTACGGCTGGTAGTGAGGACGACTCAAAAGTTGTGGTCGGGAGAGTAGATGGCGAGGTGGCTGTTGCCGTGCGTTTTAATTTGATTGGTGGTGGAGCAGCCTCGTCAGGAGATGCTTCGTCTGTTTCGTCCGACATATATGAATCTTCTGGGACATAGTTCTTGCTGTTTTTGTTACAAAAGGTGAAGAAGCTGAGGTATTAGATATGCATTGGTGTATGAGGATGAGGAAATTTACCTTAACTCTGAGCGATCCGATTGGCTGTCTACCATTCTATCAATCTCTTGATGTGCGTAAAGTTTGAGAACCAAAGGGAGATAGTTTGAGTCGAGGAGCAACTGTGTCAGGTACTCGAATTTCAGAATATCTAGAGGATCAGCGAATTTCATTGCGAAGTACGACCTAACTTACGAGAAATTTTGAACCATTTCAAAAGTATCAAGAATATGCCAGAAACCGCTTTCGAGGTGATCTCGCGCGCTCTTAGAGCCTCAAGCTCATCAACAGGAAGATGTGCCGCATCATTTGTTGGCTGCATAGATCCATTTGGATCTTGAGGTCTTCTTTGGCTTGCACCATTTGTTCCGGCTTGAAAGCTAGACTGGGCAGTGGCACCATTTGGTGGCTGGGTGATCAGAGCTGTGACGTTTGCTAGTACGGCTTTCAAGAGAACAATGACAATGGATTGTAATTGTGGCAGAGATTGCATCTATGATGTATGTTAGTTCAGGGCCACATTAAACATGTGTAAAACTTACATAAAACTCTTCAACAGCATCCAACCTCACTTTTACGTCGTCAGGAATATTCTCGTTTGGTCCATAGTCTGCTTTTGGCACAGTTGGTTTCTTCTTCTCTGTCCCAAGCTTCTCGAGACGTTCTGTCAATAGCTTCTCGAGATCGGAATCATCGATATCCAAATCCAGTTCATCGATTTTTTCCTCCTCATCATCCCAGCCTCTTTCGAACTTCATGAATCGTTCTCTCTCATCCCAGAGTTGGCGCATAGCTCTCGTCATTCGCATTCTCTTAGCAAAAAGCTGACCGGCTTCAAGAATTGATGCAGGGATTTCACTACCCTCCCATTTTCGTCCTACGAGCTGTTCTTGAAGACCAGCTCCACCTTTTCCACCAGCACTATTGCTTGTACTATCTAATGGAGGGTACATGAAAGGGAAGTTCTGGTTTGTCTGGTAGTTCTGCTTTTTCCCGGCTTTCCCACCAACAGGTGGTGATGGAGGTGGTGAAGGTGCGGGAGTAGCAATATGGACAGGCTGATGCAGAATAGATGCGCCACTTGTGTGGAGGTTTGGAGGCGGCGGTAGGATACCATTTGAGCCATTGTTTTGGCGGCTAGCATGGCTAGGTAGAGGTGGTAGTATAGAGTTGTTGTCCGTTTCGAGTGGGAGAAGTGGTTGGGGTGGCACATAGGCCGGGTATTTTGATGTAATCTCTTGTCGAAAAAGATGGTAGTCAAGTGGAGAGGCTGTGATTAGACCACTTGCATCTTCACCTTTCTCTAATGACGTTTCGCTTATGGCTTTTTTGACCTCGTTGAGTTCAGGAGTGCCGCCAAAGGTAAGTAGAATAGCTTTCCAAAAAAGAAGGAAGATCTAAAAAGTTAGTCAGTCACAAACTATAAATAGAGCAATTTGCTTACTCTAATTTGAGGCAGCTCATTGGCTTCATCCCATCTCAACTTGGCTATTAAGTTCGTCAGGAAGTTCAAGACCTTGAGGTCCACTGTTACCCGTTAGTCCAAACCGAAAATCTTAATCGTAGTACTTACGAAGCTGCTGGCGGATATTTGCTAATTCATCCTTGTAGGACCTGGCTGCTTCTATAGTAATATATAAGATGGTCATTGCATTATCGAACTCCTCTTGAGCCAAGGGGATATCTTCATCCGCGAGATGTGACGTACGATACTCATCGTCCCTTGGCGCGTCAGCGATTATAAAATAACATAACACAATATCACTTACCAGAGCCTGTCAAAAGCCTTCTCCAACGCAGTAACAATCTCCCTGATACCACCACACTCCGCAAGCAGCTTCAATCCTGTCTTCATCCAAACAACCTGCTCCTTTGTAGCCGTAGATCTTGCCAATTTTTCACCATCACCCTGTCGTCTCCCTGCGCTCTCTACCCACACGCCCAAGCAAATGTGCAATAAGCTCTTAAGTGCCTTGCACCTCTTTCTGGATTCAGGAGACTTTAGTAACTCCAATTCCTGCTCGACGAACCGTTTCCGTGGCGCCGATGGCTCTGTGTATCCCTTTTCTCCGGCGACCTTCTTCCACCTGCGCTCAAATGTGTCCTTTGCCCTCTTTAAGCGCACAAATTCCGCATCGTTGTATGAGAACCACTCATCAATCTCCTCGGCGTACGAGGCAGTGTCCGTGTAGGTATAGGCATAGGCGACAGGCTCGACTTTCGGGAACTCGGTGATGATGCGCTTCAATTGCATCAATGAAAGGGAGTCTTGTGGGTTGCCGATTTGCTGGGGCGCTGGCGGAGGAGGCGGTTGATGAGGGGGAGGAGGCTGTGGCTGGTCGCGAGACAGCTGGGGTCTTCCTGCTGGAAGATCTGGTTGAACCGTTGGTGGGGGGAGTCCGACATCTGCTAAGCCGGTGTCTGCGACGTCGGCATCATCTTTTGCGACATCATTTGCCTCTGTAACTGGCTCGGCCGCTGGCTTGGAGGTCCAGATATTGGCCATTATGGGAGCTTGGGAAGCTTTACTAATGCGCCGGGAAAGTGAAGTGCATGTCGATATATAATTCGAAAGAGAATTGTGCGCCTTGAAGCGACTCGTTCAGTACATTTCGGAAATAGGTAAAGTCATTTGTTGCGCCCGGTTTATTTTGTCTACAAGCATACGCGACGGGGAGACGTGATGCTGTCAATGGAGCTCGAAGCTGTTCGCTTGACTGATAGGAGTCTTATCGGCGACATCGAATTGGACCTCGAACACAGAACAGAAGGAGCAAAATGACTCCTGATCACCTACACAAGTAGGTATTTAGCAAAGGCATATCGGTCATATAAGGAGAGACATGTGACAATTGATCCGAACTGAAGCGGCCTTCATTATCATCTAAGAATGATTCAACAAGTGTAATGCGATATAGCTTGTTAGTAATACTGGTAGAGTTGTTGTTGTCAAAATATTAAATCTAACAAAAACGCAAAAATAAACTCCGAATCGGGGAATCGAACCCCGCGCTCCCGCGTTCAGAAGATGTTGAAACACCCAATGAGAGGCGGAAATGTTACCGATACACCAATTCGGATTTGTTGATGAAGGCTTCTTGCTTAATAGTAAATATAATTGATATACTCCAAGCCGAGCACGGTATCCGTGTGTAATCAAACATTGTGCAACTCTGGTCAAGTCGGTCACTGATCATAAATACAGGAGTTTTATTCACCGTTGATCGACTCTTTAACTCAACTCTATTAAGTTACGACAGTGTCCAAATCAACTTAGCAAGTAGACTCAGGCTCAGGCATACGAGCTAAGCACCATATACTTATGGTTTCCGGCGTTTAACCAAAAATATTATGGATATTAAACATAGTTTGAGAATATTTTCAAAACATCAAAATATAAATTCGCAAATGTATCCCTTAATAGAACGTTGGATATATAACATCTACAAAGACAAAGGTCAAGGACTTAACAACGCTAAAAACCTTTACAATAGGAATCGTCTGTATGAAGTAATATATCCACGTAGCATGGATTGAGCCTCGAAACCTTTTGAATGCTTGACTAGCTTTCAGAGCTGATTTATACGGTCTCGAACACTTACAAGTGAGCCGAGGTCTGCCCACTTTTCGACATTGACATCCAAGCATGAAATATTTCTCGATAAGTCCTAAGTCACGACTTCCATCTCCAAGGTGATTCGAGCGCCCCTCTTATAATGTACGAGCTCCTGAAAGCACTAAGTATGCCTGTTATGGTACTCCGTCCGTATAGGCTCACGCTAGCGGTTGTACGCAAGAAGCCGACTTAGATCCAGATGTACCACCGCTGCTTCTCATCTAAATTTGAAATCTTTGGTAACCTGCCCATACCTGCTAAGAAGAAAAGATTTGTACCTAAGTCTGGCACATAACCAAAGGGATTCCTGATCGGTAGTACTAGTATAGGCATCAAGCCTGCTAGCATGTCCCAGCCTGACCTGATTCTGATAGCATCTAAGAAGCCTTCAAGTGGGGCTGCCGTGTTCACGGAGAACGAGTTTCCTGCCCTGTCTATTAATGTTTCGAAGAACCTTCTGTTGAAAACAAAGGGACATGGACTTAACGGTGTCAACGCCTATTCATGGTGTGCTAATACTCTCACTGGGAAGGCTGGACTTGAATATACAGTGACTATGGGTAACGAGGCAGACAAGTATGTGTCCGGTGAGAGAGGAGCACAGCGAGAGTCTTTTGTGATGGTTATGCATACAGGAATTGCAGGTCAGCGGTAAGTGTTCCTCTACAAGAAAGTGGAAGAGCTTGATGGCACCTATATCTTCGTAATTAAACGCCAAAATGCCTGTTAAACAATCAAACTAAACAGATTACCTATAAATGACATCATTCATAACCTCCTCAAACTCTATCATGGCATGGGCAAATCACACGAGCACTGGCTGGAAGCCGCCAAGTGTATAAGCACCACTGATACTTTCCCTAAGCTCGTTTCTCGCGCATTCACTCCTGGCTCAACTTTTTCCATCGCCGGCGTCACCAAAGGCGCCGGTATGATCCACCCAAACATGGCCATGACCCTAGGTATCATCTGTAGACGCCTCCGTGACCCCAAGTGCCCTTCAACAACTCCTCTCTACCGCTGCAGACAAATCTTACAACTGTATTTCCATCGATGGCGACACCTCCACGAACGATATGGTTGCCATGCATTCCATACTCGCCAATGGTGGCGCTGGTGGAACTGAAACCGATTTTGACCCGTTTACAGCCTCACAGTCTGCTGACTTCGTCGCATTCCAGCATATGCTAATTGAGTTCATGGCCGATATGGCAAAGTTAGTCGTTAGAGATGGCGAAGGTGCCACCAAGTTCATAACTATCCGCGTCAGAGGTTCGCCTTCATCCAGCTCTGGAAGGCATATTGACTCCGTAATTGTGCGCTCCATTCTTGTCAAGATAGGCATATATGGTAAAGATCCAAACTGGGGAGGCGTATTAGCCACGTTGGGCTACTCACTAATCGACATGGAGTTTGCTGGAGAAGGCATTATTGTGCTAGAAATGACATCTGTGAGTTTTGTACTAATTGATGGTAGTGCTGGTTTGAAAGTCTTGGACAAAGGTTTGCCCGTGAAGGTGGATGGCATGAAGGTTAAGGAGATGATAGAGTAGGAGGATGTAAAGGTCATAGAAGATTTGAGGGATGATAGGAAAGGAGTGAGACATGATGAGAAGGAGGCGGTATATTGGACTTGTGGTTTGATGCATGAGTTTGTTACGATGAATTCGAATTTCAGGGCTTAGATGATTGAATCGTCTAGAATGTCAAGTGTGTACATACACAGTATATCATCGTAGTTCTTGACAGATATTGGCAGACTTATTCAAATATACACTAACAATCAATTACTGAGCAAAGTACTTTCTCACCTTCTCACTACATTACAAAACGCGATATATAAGCTAAATTTGCTCTACGACCCTATCTAGTCTTCGTGGTCATGCTAAAATCTTTGTTTGCTTGTGGAGTTGGTACCTAAACATAACCCAAGCGCTATCTATACCGATTGCTGTGCCGTGCGGCGAGCTACTGCTATCAAAGACTAAAGATCACCGACTTACCAGTAGTGCTAGCAGGTATATGGGTTGGGCAGGAACGTATTCGAAACCGCGGCAGCTCCAAAGTTTACTTATACGCACAACGTCAGAGAAGCGGCGAATATCTAAGCTTCAGAATGTATAGGCTTACTAGCAAGATTACGGCCGGTTGGGAGTCATTGTCGACTAGCTATATTAAGTAAATAAGAGCAGGGTATTTGCAACGTTGGTAAGGAAACAGCTCCTAAAAGACATTTTCATCAAATCTGCAGCTACCGTCAAGCTACGACATCCTGAATCCTTAATCAAGACACTGAGAAAATTGCGATGCTATTAACATGTAGCAGCCGTTTTGGTTCTGATACCTATAGGGAGCGTTGACAGCCAAAGACCTCATGATTAAGTTTCGAATATGCCTCTTACGCTCGCATATGATCTAGTATTGATCGATACTGCTTGACGGTGAATCTGAAGAAACCTACCAATTGGTGGCTAGAGACACTAAGCGGACTTCTCTGAAAAGGACGAATACATGTGAAATCTGTAGCTGTTTGCTATGCTCCTTTTGTCGCCGCAAGCAATATGCCCGCCTTATCTGTTGAATATTATTGTGAGCCTTCTTGTCGTGGTAGACTTGCGTGTAGGTTGAAGCTATTAAGCTGCGAGGAAGCTAAGAAGAAGCACATGCGATAAGCTATCTTTCTAAACGGAAAGGGTTAGTTATGATTTCAGTCGAAGAATTGCTTTGACGTATCCACATGTCGAACAGAGTCTAATCCTAACCTTAAGTATAAGTTAACAACCATTGGAATGTCATACCCCTCCTTACCACAGTTGCATCAACGTCCCAACTTGATAATTCAGCAGGTAGCGAATCGTTTTGGGAGTTTGATTTCTTTGGTGGGAGCGAAGGATACCGAACGTTCGGTCACTGTTTTGATCAAGTGAAGGGCTTACATTTTTGTCTCGGTGCCGTTCTCCCTCAAGTGTCTCTGCAAGCTTTTTGTTACAACACTCGCTCTTCATCATTACTGCATCCGTTGAGGCGCCTCATAATTGTGGGGTTTCTGAAAGTATTATTTCCATTGTCGTACGTTTTTCCAGTCGTACCACCTTGCTGGCTTCGTAACCTCGCCAGTCCTGCTACCCACAGGACCCATCACTCTTCTGAGTTTTTTTTATTCCTTTCTCACACTATGTCTCTCCTAATATGGCATGTTACCATCGTCCCTCTCATACAATTAGAGGTACTGCATATTGATGAGTTGACAAGCATGTGAGTACATTTATGTCCCATACAAATCTTTGATCTTTAAGAGATGACCTGCGAGGTTTTCATGACAACAAAATGTCTCAAATTTCATTAATTTTGCGCTACCGGCATGGGATGACTAGATTTATCTACCCCTCAACGAACTTAGGATGTAAAGAATTCAGACTTCTATTTTTCAAATCTTCCATTCAGTTTCGCCAATGCTCGGAAGATCCATTATGTCTACTACATTATAACAATTATCCCGTTCCTCTTCACTTTCTATACTGTTGAGTGTTGCTTACTACAGGAATTTGTAAAATGTATAGTACAACCTGAAACTCCTGATGGCTTCTGCTTGGAGTTCGAAATGTGCGATATCCATCACTGATAGCCAAATGTCAATTCTTCTGCATCACTGTCCTTGTTTAGCATACCTTTTTCGGTATACGAATAATCTGCTTATCAAGTTCCTTCAGGCTTCCTCATGATATCAAACGCAATTTGAATCAATCTTGGTTTACGGTAAGTATTCGATGAAGGAATGAACTTATCTTTAATAATATTCGCAAGTAGGGTTGAAGGAAGTGGTGTGATGTCGAAGCTACTGTACGAAAGTGAATCACGAATTAGTCCCTCTCGTTCTCTGGATTCAAAAGTTCATCGAGCTCATCCAAGGTATGACATGAAAAGTCAGTGACTTCGTCCTACCAGTCCTCAGAGACTACTGATGTCTTTACATCTTCTGGTTCTAGGCCAAGTTCTCTTTCACATCTTCGAATTCTTTCCACTATTCTCCCTCATCTGACATACGTTGTTCTTGTAGAACATTCGCTGTTACGTTCTCGTTGGAACGCAAAACCCTTTCCCATGCAATTTATTCGTCTGCACCACCGTTTGTCCACAAAATCTTAGGTGTCATTGATGTGGAAGTTTCCAATTTCTCTGTGTTGTGCTGTGGAAATATTCAAGAATAGCAGCAGCACATTTCTAGTAATTTTCTTTGTAGAGAGTGGACGTCGCCATCTTGGTTCCAGTTTATGATACAAGGACTTCCTATGGATCGTCATCCCATCCAAATATCGGTGAGACTCATTTTTCTAGACTTTAGAGCCATTATCCATTTCTTCGAGAATGGTCCTAGGCGTCTTCCGCTGACCACAATAAGACCTGTGCAAAATGTCAAGATATGAGCAATAGCCAACTCTCACTTTCAAGTCTCTTACATGAGAAGACTTCCTGAAGAGATAATGTGCTCGGCTACAGGGCACTCTTCATATCTTTAAGCAGCTGCAGAGTAGATCCTGATTTCTCTCCAACCATTTCACATCCGTGTTCCTGCCACAACTGATGCGTAGCATCAGTCATGTTGATGCAAAATGCAATCAGGTACCACTTCTCCACACCATTCGAGCAACCGAATTCGTTTTCTAAGCTATCTGGGTCAATGATGGGCATTACTGTGCAATCGATCAAATAAACATGCCTATGAAACCATCGACATGTTGATATACAATCTTCGCTAAATGCAAACAGACAGACATCAGCTCCAATCCCAAGGATACGAGAATATGCGAAAAGTTGACACTCTAAGCATTTGGAGTCAACTAAACACCAGAAATTCTGCGATGCTCGCCACTAGACAGAGAGGATTTGTAAACCCCAAAATCCGAACGTCATTACAAGGTAGCATGGTGGACCAGGGACCAAGAATGGGTGCCATAAAGAATGGAGGATCCTGGACCTCAAAATTGGCAGGATTTGTGAGTCAACATCTAAGGGGAAAGATGCGGAGCTCAGTCCATCTGGCTCGAGAGGAGATATCGGCTCCTTCACGTTATGTGATTTCCGTCGAGCTCGAAATCTTGCTGAATGGGCAAGGAGATTGAGGTGCATCTTGTCCTCATCAGTTCTCATCAGTCCCCCCAAGACGTCGTAGGAAACAAGGGCTACGAGGGCTGGAGTATCGGTCTCTTTGAGAGAACACGTTGCCAACACCGCTCTCCAGGAATCTCAACGTGCGAGAAGAATAGCAAAGGCTGAGAGAAGGATTCGAGCCGGAGAAAGATTATTCTTTACAGCATTCATGAAGACCTAGTTTCCTCGGGCTTCTGCGGCGTTGTCATGGAATAACTAATGAATTTGAGATTTCCCCCACCTTTCTTGTTATGCAATATAATGCTTTCATAGCTTTTAATGTCCGAATAGACAGATGATCTTGATGCATGCGCACATGCTTCAACGAAGTATATTGGATATTTGAGCCAGAGAGAGATGACCTAGACTTCTAGAAAAATACATTTGCACTTGTCAAAGCTATGCGTTGAATGTATCCTCAGAATTGTCTTTCCAAACATTCTTGCATCTCTTTCTCTTCCGCTTTGGTCTGATAATCTTCTACTCAAAAGTCAAGCCTCAGGATTCACAGATGAACAGCCACCGAGGACAAGTGGCTAATACTGTGGCCTCGGCTAGGCCTGCATCATCGTCATCAGCAAGCCGCGGCCCACACCGCTGGCAAAAATGACATAACAGAGGTCCAGCGGCTGGAACAGTTTGCGTCTAGACTCTGACTCAACGTTAATCGTACGAACATGAGGCTCATATTTCGGCGGTTGATTCGGATACTGATTGGATTTCATGTCATTATCACAATGGACTCGAGTGCGGTACGTAGGAGAAGATCATAGTGGTGAGACAGGAAATGTTGAGGTGGCTTGAGGAAACTCGACTCCATGTCTGAAATAGCCATGTTGTAGTTGGGTGTGAAGTATGATATGTTGCTACGTGGTAGAATTGTTACCTCTTGGCTCATGCTGTTCAAATATTTCACCACTTTGCATGTGGATATTTGGAGGGGTTTACCCAGACGAGAGGTTGAATAAGTGTCTGATCTCTCCGCGACGGATGGTCCTCTTTTCGTGGGGAGGAACAGCTGGTTGGAGAGTTTGTTCCACTATCCATCTCTGATCTCTGGAAGTTTGCGTGTAGATGAGGATTCACGATCCTTGATAATGTTACACACAGACTGTCGGATTAGAGTCCTTATGGTGTCAGAGGATCATTTGCATAAAAAGCGCGCATTTGCTGAATAGCTATGGTGAACAACGAGCTTGAGCTTTGGTAATATCTCATACGTGCGCCTTATGGTGGTATATTCATATCAAACCCCTTATTCTGTCCACGTGCTCAGGAGTTAATGAAACACATCATATCCTGGGCAAGATTCACATTGCTCTGACTCTCGAGATGAATAGCGACGGAAGTATTCGGGAAGGAATGAGAGAACGGAAATCGAATCAACATCCGTCAGTCGCAAGCCTCATAGGAAGCCTCCGATAATGCAGCGCAAGTCCATCGAATTCTCATACTGATACATGAACATACCTTATCGAGAATGACGTAAGGGACATAGCTCATCTGAATCGGCGATGTTAGCGTCAGCGAAGGGAGCATGGTATTCAGAATCGTGATATTTTCGGAATATCGGACACTTTGGGGAGGTTTCCTCCGCCCATTGACCAATAGTCTAAATGGCTTTGGTAGGGAGAGCAGAGACAGTTATGTGTCCAGAACTCAACGATCTGCCATCTGACCAAGATGATGAGGAACTTCGTGTCAGTGGTCACTGTGGGGGGGGGTGTGTGTGTGGAGGTGCGAGAAGAAATTGTGGCTGATGTGAATATAGCCACATAACATGGGTCTTTGTCTCAGTGGCGAATGGTCTACACGGTCGAGAACGGATGGTGTTGCGTCTGTGTGTTGGGTTTGGCTTGTGTGAAGCTCCATAGGTGCCACGAGTGCTTGAGGTTAAGTGTGAGTTGAGATACTACCCAAACCTTACCTATTCAGTGGAAGGAAGCGAGGTGGCTGGTGGACGAGAGACATGGAAGAGGGTCCAATCAAAAAGGAGTGGCAATACAATAGTGGCTCATGCTTCATGCTCGTGCTCATGCTCATGTCATGCGTGTATGGTCATGGTGGGGGGGGGTTTGTTCTGTTGGAACGCGCTAAGGTGTTGTTTGGCGGGGGAGGGGTGGAATCTAGCTCAACTCGTGCGTGACGTCATCCAACTTAATATGCCTACGTACCTCACCTTTACCTCGCTTCACCCCGCTTTACCTCATGTTACCTTAGGTAAAGTACCTTTATAACATGGCTCTTTGCGGTTTACCTCCTCTCACTCAAGGATGCTGACGGATGCTTGTGGATGCCATATCAAGTCGAGTCAGTAAAGCAATGGCTATTCACGGCCCGGCCTTTTCTTTTCTTTTCTGTTCTCAAGTGGGAAGTGGGGAATGGCAATCTGAATTCAGCTCGAGCTCAAGCATGCGCACGAACACACTCGACTAAGCAGAAAATAGAAGCTTCGGTCCTTTCTCCAAGCTACATCCCTGCCAATGACTTCAAAGGGGAATCCACCTCCCATGTAGATCATCCACTTATGAGGATCACCCGTCATAAACTGTATTCGAGTATCTTGCTGTCCTGTCCATACGGAGCAGCAAGGACAGACGCACTATTCTAGTTGGTACTCAATCTGCATCACTCACATCACAGTCCAACTCCACCCCCAAAGGTCATAGCAGAGATGCGAGGAGCAAGTCGACTTCTCCACACGCCACGCGCGCACGAATAGGTGACTTGCATGCTATCCTAGAGTAGATTTGTCCCAAGCATGCTCAGAATGCAACCCAAGTAGAGAGCAGGAGAGCAGGAGAGCAGGAGAGCAGGAGAGTTGGAGAGTTGGAGAGTTGGAGAGTTGGAGAGTTGGAGAGTAAGGAGTGATGGTGCAGGGCGGAAGGAGTTGAGTGGTGAGTAGGTACTGTAGAGAGTCGAGCATGAGGGACAGTAGATTGAGATACTGTACGTAACAAGCATTCCCCACTAAGTGCCTTCCTAAGCTCTGATCGAGACTGGGGACCAACACAATGAATGATGTCGGAAGTGGACTGGCCTCCTGGTGCCCACACAATTCCTTGCTACCTACAGCATCATTCCAGGAATACAGTCCTGGTGGTCCCAGTCAACTGTACAACTCCACTCTCCTCCACTCTCCACTCTCCACTCAGGTCTGGCCACCCTTCACTAGCTATCTAACTGTAAGTGATGTATATACTATGATGGAGATAAAGAGCCGTGCACCAGGCATGAAAGGCAGACAGAAGGATGGATACCAGTCTAACCTGATCCGAATGACATGTGAGCCCGACGCCTACGCCTCTGCCTGCTCGTTGAATATGAGGCATGACATTATTGCGTAGTGTTAATGACGTATTCACCTGGAGTCCCACCTCCAGCCTGTCGCTTGCCTTGAGCTCACCAAACTAACTGTGGTGTGAAAGACTACATAAACAACCTCAATCCGCTGCGTTCTTCCTTTTCCATCACATCAACAATCATCTACTCATCACAAACAATCAACACTCAAACCACAACCAACCAAACCACAAACAACTTTCAAAATGGAGACCATCAAGTATGTTCCTCTCTGCCCCCTCGGTTTCGACTTCGATACCGACTTCGAACAACAGTCACCTTGAACAATTTGACTAACAATCATCACAGGAACGCCGCCAACTACGTCTCTGAGACCGTCCAGGGAACTGGTGCCACCGCTTCCAAGGAGGCAAACAAGAGTATGTCTACACATTCTCATCCTCATCCTCATCCTCATCCTCATCCTCATCCTCATCATCATCATCAGTTACAAACGCTTACAAATAACCAATAGGCGTCGCAAAGGACTCTGATGCTTCCCTCAGCTCCCGCGCCACCGCTGCCAAGGATGCCGTCGGAGACAAGTTCGACGAGTCCAAGCACGACACCAAGGCTGATGTCCACAAGGAGGCTGCCAAGCACTAAATCAGTTATGATATGAGTTACGAAGAATCGGTTGGGCGTACAGGGACCCCGATATGGAATAATACCCCATAGCATAAATTGAAGAAATTTTCTCACTTTGATGTTTTAAACGATTGTGATTATAATGTGATGATATTTAGATGTCAACATGTGTAATATTACTGTTGCTGATAAATTAATCTAGAGCAAAAGATCAAAATAAAATCGTCCAATATTTTTATAAATAAGGACCAATGCATTCTGTCGACAAATATGCAGGATGAATGAAACTTGGAAATTTCGATCGAGTCGATTCAATTCAGCATCAATGATAACACAGTAGATTAAGTTACGGAAAAGGAACGCAACGTATCAGCTTCGAGTTGCCTAACCACATCAATATCGACATCTCGAATATACTAAATCCCATCGCACAGACCAAATAAACGCACATACCGAACTCTCATCTCCACACATCTCACCTAATATCTCAGGCAAAACAGACAACCACTCGACTCGCACACCAAAGCTCAAGCTCAAGCTCGAGCTCAAGCTCAAAGCTCCAAGCTTCACAGAGCTCCATCACACCACAATAGCCACGAGCTCCTCTCACCCACCACCACCACCACCACTACCCAAGATGTCCACGACAACAGGCACCTTCACAATCGACCAAACAACAATCCTCTCCTTCCTCGCCGTAACCCTCCTCCTCCTAACAGCCTACCTGGCCTCGCACCTCCTCCTGCATCCCCGCACGCCCACCTCCCTCCGCACCCTCTTCATCTGGCACGCATTCGACGCCCTCATCCACTTCGTCTTCGAGGGCAGCTACCTCTACACCACCTTCTTCTGCCGCGCCCCCTTCGACGCCGCCAGAGCCCACCCCGCCGCCGTCGTGGGCAGTGCGAATTTCTTGGCCCATGGCGGCGTGTGGGCTTACGGCGCCAAATTCGGCAAGGGCTGGGCCGCTGCGCTTTGGAGGGAGTATGCTAGGGCCGATGCGCGCTGGGAGATTGCGGATGCGGGGGTGGTGAGTTTGGAGCTGTTGACGGTTTTCGTTGGTGGTCCTTTGGCGGTGTGGATTTGTGTAAGTTGATTCGTTTCTGTTTTTGCTTTTCCCCTCTTCTCCTGTAGGACGGGCTATTGCAATTGATTTGGAGAGAGTGGTATTTGTGAGCCTTCCTTTTGAGACACAGCTTGAATCGCAATTGGACTTTGGTCGCTGGGGATAGGGTGTTTAGAGGTTGCGATTTAATCTACCGAAGAAATTCTCTCCCTATCCTTGATTTTTGGCTGCTTGTTACAATGCTTGCCTCGCACATCGAATATTTTACTGATAACGCTGCAACAGATTATGATTGCCCGCGCTGATCCCAGAGTCAACATCTGGATCATTGTCCTTGCTGTTGCCGAGCTCTATGGTGGATGGATGACCTTTGTCCCCGAATGGTTGACAGGAAGCACGGCGCTTGATACAAGCAATTTCATGTTCAAGTAAGTACATATCCTCGTATGCTGATGATTGAAATTCGCTGCATCTTGACATGGTCATAATTTCACAACTCACTGTAAATGCTAATGCTTGGGCAATCGCGCAGGTGGGTGTATCTCTTCTTCTTTAATACCCTGTGGGTTTGGATCCCGATTTATGCCATCTACGTCGCTTATGGGGATATTTGCAACGCTCTGTATATTCGTAATGCGTACATTGCTGCTACTATTGCAAGGGAGAAGGCGGAGAAGGGAGAGTAAATGATGTAATGGATATAGTGAGGATCGTGGGTAGGGGGTGTAAAATATTATAGCATTGGCGATACGCATCATCTATAGATCTAGAGATTGAGACGATCCAAGTTAATCTGGTGGTTCTGGTGGCTCTAGTTACAACTTGATTAAATCAACTATGGAGCGCTCGTCATACTGTTGATACACATCTGGACGAGGTTGCGGGTCTGGTGAGGTATAAATGGTATCTTACGTTGCTGCACGATGACAGGTTCTGCGTCAAGTGGCAAATTGATAAAAATTGTACCATATCATTATATATTCAGACTTCCCCATTCACATGGGTGCATCTAACAGATCACGAAGCGAAGTTCGATTTAAACCACCTTGCCATCTGATGCTCCTTATGATAACCCCTTAAATATTACTTAAAATAAGTGGGAACTGTATTTTATGCAGGACAAACAGGACCTCAAGAAATTAGCCGATACAGGATCTTGTATATCAATATAATTGTCCACGTTAAGTATCCTGTAGAATTGGTAAATTGAGACAAGAGTGACTGATAGAGTAAGCTTACCGTAGGAGTAGTTCTTTAGGATAGTGACTAGGGTATAGCGAACTAAAGATTATTGTAACATATGTTCTAGCCTCTTGATTCATGTCTTTTCTGCGTATTTGGATCAACGACTGTCTACATCCTAATTCTATGAGAGGCTGTTAAGCAACTCACGTAGACTCGTATCAGCAGAAGTCCCACCAGAAGTCCTGATCGTAAAACCATCGATTTAAGATTGCTCTTCCACATCGCGAACAACATCAGTAACGCTGGCATATGAATTATACCAGCATTTCCGGACAATTTCCTTCATGGGGAAATCCTTCTGTAATACACTTTCTCTTTCATTGTGAGTATCGAAGGCATTTTCGTCATCAAAAGGATCCAATCCAGTCATCAGATAGTATATTAAAGTACTATATGTACAAATGTCAACAAGCGGAAAGAACTGTTCGGTATCAAATTCATCTGGGAATAAGCAACTCATGCATGCATGGGCTTCCTGGCCCTCATCGGTATTATCGTCAGGATGGCAGGCGAATGAAAGACCGCACAAAACAAGGGATAGGTCATCTCTAATCTAGCTCTTATCGGGGCTAAGACTGCTGTGGGTGATTGTCTTGGAGTGAAGGAAGTCCAATGCAGATACCGGCTGCCATGCCCACCGATAACTAGAGACAATTCACATCCTTATGATGTGGAATGGATCAGGAAAAAGCATACAAGAGAAAGTTGGGAATTTGACCCCTGATTTGTTGATGAGTTTGTCGGCAGCGTAGCAGAGCGGTCCCACGATAACCTCGTACCTATGCAGCCCTTCTGAAGATTTCCTATATTATTGATGGAGATGTACATGCGTTTGAGGTTCTGAGGATGTCACTAGCTTATGCATTCTGCTGGCGCGCTTAAGTGGCTCTTCAAATTCTAGGTCCAAAAAGGTGGGAATATATGATTTGTCAAAATGTTTGTTATATCGATCAGAGAAGACGATCATTTCCTTTTTGTTCTCGTGGATTGCGATCCACGATCAATAGGTACACCACTTCTGTGCTGCAGAGCTGCATCGCCGCTGGGGTTGGGCGAAACTATCAAACATTCTGGAATTTGGAAGATCTATAAAACGAGAGATTGGATATGTCGACATGTTGATGGGGAATTGTGACAAAGGAATTCTTTTCAGGTGAAGTGTAGTGGATGAAGGAAGAATTGCAAAAGGTAAAAGGACGAAGAGATGGTACCTTAGCTCTTCTTCTCTTGCCTAATAATTTCATGATTACCGCGATTTAACTATATAAGTAGCGTGATACGTTGCTTGGCTGAAGTCATAGGTGATGCTGTGGTTATTTTCCATAAAAATGATGGAAATGGTCACCGGTTTGTGGCTGGTTTCAATTGATGTATGAAGTCGGATAAGAAAAGGATACATTATGTAGGTTTATCAATGAGAGGTTGAGTTAAGATTGAGAGATTACGTACAGTTGGGTCGAGCGGCCATTCTTATTACCACAAGCGGAGCCGACGTAGCACCGCTCACATTCTGAGATCGTCGGCTCTATGTGAACTCGCGTTCTTTGCACGTCTTTACCTTTATAAGACATAATTGGATTTCCGGAACTATTTTCGCCATACGTGAAACTTGTAGTCGCAACTGCAGCAAAGGAAAAAAAGAACCAAAACAAAAAAACATTACAGATTGCTTGAAATCACCAAAGCCGAATACAAATATTGAACCAACAAGAATATTGTGAATTGTGAAAGAGGTTAAGTAAGGATAACTATTTCGTCCGATTTCAATTCCCCTATGCCTGCTTCTCCATATCTAAGAAAGCCTCAGCCATATCTGTAAAAGTGTCCTCAAACTTTGTGAACTCGATCCCCAGAATACTGTGCGCCCGGCTTGAATTTATCAAATAACAATCGGGTCCCTTATCGCCCGGCGTCCCAATAGGTACACGATCTCTGATCTGCGGGAACTTCTTTCTAAACAAATCGCAAACTTCTTGCTTACTCCATCGGCCAGACGCAATCAAGAATCTTCCGGACTCCTCGGACTCAAATGCTTTCAAGTGTGCTAAGGCGACATCTCGCACATCGGCAAATGAGGGCATGACTGTTCCCGGGACTTTGGTGAGCGAACCATTCATGAGAGCATAGATGTCTGCTGGCGAGGTGCCCAGATGCTTCAGGCTAATTGAGCCCAGGAATGAAGGGCCATAGATCATGGGCGGACAGATAGTAGAAATTGTGAAAGCTGGTTTGTTCTTTTCAAGAAAATCCCAAGCTGCTTCTTCAGCGAGTTTCTTGCTTCCGCTGCAAGACTGAATTAGTAGAGTTGCTTATAGGATTGGGAAAACTCACGCATATGCAAGCCGATTGTTGGATTTTGCTTCTTCGTAGGTAATTGGATTCCAATCCTTCTCAGTATATTCATAGCCCGGATTCAGTCCTTTGTAGAAGTTATTCACAGCGGCGAATGAAGAGGTGATCACTACTCTCTTCACCTTTGGGGCATGAGAAGCGATCGATTCGAGAACTCGAGTGGTGCCCTTGATGGCAGGAACAAGTAGATCGAATTCGTTATTTGCAACATTTGATATGAACGGGGAAGCCATATGGATGACGCCGTCGACATTTTTAACTGCTTCATCGAAGGCACCTTCGACTGTCAGATCAGGGACGATGGTGTATTCCAAAGCATTTGCAAACTTCTTATGAGTCGCAATAACAGCTTCGCCACTTTTCTTGCTTCGCACTGCAATTCGAACCGAATAGCCTCTCTGCAAAAATGCATTAAGCGTGTGATGTCCTACAAAGCCTGAAGCTCCTGTGATGAGAACGAGGGATTGTTTATCGGACATGATGTAGCAAGTGTATGTGCGATCGTACGTGCTATTGTTACTGAAGTTAGAAGAAGTGAACCATTGAAATAATACTTATTGAATATCTTTGAGCTTCCAGTCGCCTCCCCGTGATAGCGACAGTAATCTAGCAGATCCCCATACCTTCAAAGTCTTATATAATCACCTCGCATCTCATTCAAATGGAATACTTTAGTCCACTACTTCACTGGTTGGAGCAATGTCCATTCCCGGCTCATCCGGGTCAGCTCTACATGTTCCCAGCTGCAGGCGGCTTGAAAGTCAAAGTCATCGTCAGATTAGTGATCCCGAGGAGTACTCGGCAGCCCATGTAGATATTGATGGGTAATCAACTTTCATCTTACAGCTTATGGTGCAGATAAGATTCCTTACTACGTACAGACAACGGATTGATGTAGCGAAACTATAAAAAATACAGAAGTGACAAACCTATTGTTTCGACCCTATAATACACGGCTGCAGGCGTCTTAGATGCAACCACCAACATATCCGCTGTCAGTAATTTACGTATTTGAGCGTGACGACTAACCAGCGTTCATCCTACCACCTAATACTACGTAGATATTCTTTGCAGATAAGAAAGTGTTTTATCGAAAACTGGCTTCAAACACAAACTATAAGTATTCTCAAGTGCCCATTGTTTTCACCCTGCATCTATAATCCATTGAAACATCTTTTTACTCACTCAGCTTATCACCATGCCTTCAGAAACAGCTTTGTTGCTAATTGACCCCTATAATGACTTCTTGCACCCCAAAGGAAAGATTACGAATATGCTCGCCGAAAGTTTGGCAGAAAGCAACACAATTGAACATCTCAAACAAGTAGTTACGGCAGTCCGAAAAGCAAAGATACCCATCTTCTATGGTATGCATCAACAGTCACGTCCCAATCAGTACCATGACTGGCAATTCATGACGAAGTCTCAAGAGGGACTCGAAGCCAAGAAAATCTTTGAAGAAGGTAGCTTTGGAGCCCAATTCTATGAGGGACTCGAGCCAGATCCGGAAAATGGTGATGTGGTTGTGTCTAAGCATTGGAATAGCAGGTTTGTGATTTCTTCAAAGAAATATTGAAAACCTGCTGATCATCATTTCATAGCTCCTTCCAGAACACAGATCTTGAAATGCAGCTGAAGCAACGCGGTGTTACTCATGTAATCCTCGCTGGTCTCATTGCAAACACATGCATTGAATCTACAGCGCGCTATGCCTATGAGCTGTATGTGTCATTCTCCTTGCTCATAGTTGAAGACCTTTCACTAACGGATTGGCTCAGAGGGTTTAAGACGACAATGATGTAAGTCTCAGGTTGGGAAGCACCGAGAATTCAGTACTGACCATTTTGTGCGTGTAGCTCCGATGCAACAGCTGGCTTCTCAACGGCTCAGAAGGACGCGGCAACTAATCTAATTTGGCCGCTTTTTGCCAATAAGATTGTGACTACGGCAGAGTTGATCAAGTCCCTTTAGCAAGGGGCAAGTCAGTTGTAAGCTTTAGGGTAGACTTTGAATTCGAGAAAATGTCATGCCTTTCAGTGCAATGTCATATACTTTGCGGTGAGACTCTCACAGGCTTAAGATTAGATAGACTCTACATATGTGGAGCTGAAGTGCGGGGTCGTAGGAATTTAAATGTCCGATCTGTTCGGTGGGGCAGGGGTTGAATTGCTCCTTCGCTGCTTGCAACTTAAGGCAGTTAAGCATAATGTCAGCAGTACGTACTAGTAAAAACAACAAAGCATGAGCTGTGGAGGCCAACAAAGATAGGTGCTTACTACGACATTAGCGAGTAAAGAATCATTGCGCTACGGGTGAACTTTATTTTCACATCAGGGCTGAGATAGAAAGAATGTCGTGATGTAGAGTCGGAACTACGAATTCAAATACCAGTTTAGCCTTAGAAAGAGGTTTAAGCCTCGGTTCGAGCATGAGAGTGGTGCAAGCAGAATAATGTTCAGACCCCTCCCTTTTGACATAAAATCAAGGCTCCAACCTTGATTTCATGGTGGTTCGTAGTGGATGGTGTTGTAACAAAGTATGATTCCATGACACATCCGTGTTACCAGAAGGAAGTGAGTTAGCCATCAAAGATATGTGCTGTTGAGGGGTTATCGAAAACGGAGCCTATGGTTGCCAACCCATTCTTCATCGTGAGATGCCCACTTTTATGCGAAACTTGGTGTTTGCAACATCCTTAACTCTCTACATCCTTCCTTCTAATGAGTTTTTTATTTTCAAAGATGTACTTTAGTTTCAAAACTCTCATCGATAGATACGAACTTACGCTCACAGGCACAATAGAAGAAGGCGAACCCGAACCTAATTTTGTCAAGAGAGAAAAGCTCTAACTTGTAGCCTCCTATTGGGATCGCAAATTTGGAAGTTTCTACATACATGGGGCCGTGATAGTTGTGGCCAGATCCAGATCATTACCGAAACTTGCCTGGAAATCATCCTCAAGAAGCCACTCAAACGAAGCTATTCTCCATCTTCCGGTGAAGATATTCACCAGCATTGATAGGTTTCCATCTCTTGGGTAGTTTCTCATCCCAACATCCTGGCAGAGCCTCAACTACAGTTGACGGATCAGGGGACGCGAAGAAGGGAATACTGTACCGTTCAGGAATGAACTCATACCCAGTTTCAGTATTAGTGTCATGGGTATTTGAGAGGCTTGTCCCCTCCAGATTCTGCTTGTCCAATAAACACGGAGGCTCTACAACTCTATGCACCGTATTTTTCCATCTCCCATTACTCCACCGCATCATGAGGTAACCTATATTGATAACCACCGTATTTGGCTTGGGCTCGGCATTTATGAACCTTCCATTTCTCTCGAATTCAGCACTTGCCGTTGTATCCGCAGATTCCAAGTCGGCAATCTCTAGACCACCGGCATTGTCCTGAAACAGAAGTGTAAGGGTTCCAAAATCAGAGTGTGCGGGACTACGAAACTCTTTTCCCGAACGGAGGAGATCTGCTGGAAGTGCTGGATAATGAAGCAAGCTCATATTAAATATGGAGCTGGCATGATATTGAGTAAGCGAGTCGATTTCAGAAAGCTTCAGAGCTAGAGAGAAGCATTCCAATAGCTGATGAACAAGCTTCTCGCAGTCCTGAACCAAATGAATACTTAAAGCTTTGAGCAAGAATTGAGGGCCCGCACCTGAAAGAAAGCTTCCATAAACTCACGGAAGCCAGGCAACAGCTCGTTCGAGGGCCAATGATTGGGTCGAGTATCGTTTCTGGGGTTTCCAAAGCCAAAGCCTTCTTTATTGCAAACATGCTGGCGTACTTTCTCGTTTCCTATTCCTGAATATCCATAGCCATTTGAACGTTTCACGCTATTTCTGTCGTCCTCCGTAAGGGCAAAGAAGCTTTTGCTCTGAAAGTGGTCATGGATCAGCTGAGAACATTCATAACTCTTCAGGAAGTACTGTTTAGATAACTTATATCACTTCGCAAAAAATGCCTGACATACCCGTTCAAAACATTTGTCGACTTTTTCCTGGTCAATTCCATGGTTGGCAAGGTAAATGAAGCCAACAGTGCTCAAAGCTACGTCTATGGCGGAGGCAACCTTTTCGCGATCATCAGATGATCCGTCAATGAAAGGACTAAAATCAATCAATGGAATCTTTGATTCTGAAGGCATATTGGGAGAGTATGGTTGTACTATCGCAATGCCAGAACCGAGTTTGTGGTTGAGCGGAGTGGTGTAGCGGGTTTTTGAAGTCGGGCTCCAATTTATGTTCCTTTGCGACCACTATCTGCTGCTCTCTGATTGGGAGCGGCAAATCAGACATGCCGGAAGAAATGATTAAGCAGAAACGCAGCAAAATGACGGTTGAACACCATTTATGGTTAACTATACAAAAAGATGTTTTACTGTACCTAACGTTCAAGTGTAACCTTTAAGCGTAAAAATAGGGTTCAATGAAGTTCACAATTTACATCACGATTGCCAAATCTTTTTGTATCTAGAGTCTATTTGAAAATTCGCACCAGAGAGCGATATCAACACTTAATCATGGGCTGAGCCTCAAGTACCTTTCCGAAACAACCTCTTCGTACCACCAGCCCTTCCTATATCACCGAATGATCTTTCCTTCTCGGCACTCGCCTGTCTAACCTTCTCTTTCATACTCTCGATCCATTTTTCATCCTCCTCGGTAATATCTATCCTCTTACCTTTTGGTCCTGCAAGTCCAAGACTACCATCCTCATCCGCCCAGTTACTCATGCTTGCGCGCGAACTTGGTCGCGAGTTTGAGCCTACAGAAGGCGGGGTTTCGTTGCGTCGCATTCCCATGACCGATGGTGTGCGAGGACTAACACGCGATTCTTCGCCCAGAGACAGACGGCTTCGACGATGGGCGAGAGTAGACATAGGTCGTTCGAGAGATGATGGTGGCCGGCTACCAAGGCGAGATGATGTGCGGCCCATCGATGTTGCCGGGCGTTGAGGAGGGCTGGAATGAGCGGAACCTCTAGAGATAGAGCGAGGAGACAAATCCTGAACCTCAACCTTACCATCGCGATCTACACGACGGTGATGACTTGCGTATTCCTTCAGATATTCGCCAAGATCTGCCCATCCACCTCCTACGCGAACCATCACACGCTCTCCATGCTCACCAACCAGTCGAACGAATAGCTTAATTGGTGCTTCGCCAGTGCTTCGAGACAGATGATAGAGCTTAATTTCTGGGGCGCTACTCGAAGCCCGAGGACGTCGAGTTTGTGCTGGAGCCAGTGTAAACGATGGAGAAGAAGGTCGCGTCAACGGTCGCCGTCCATCGGTCAATGACATCACGGAAGGGCGCTTCTTCACAACGTGAAGCTCAGAATTTGGATTCTTTGGCTGTGTAGTCAATTTGAATTGTGCCGGGATATTCTGCAACACCTGTGTAATTTGGTCGTGGAATTGATCTTTCGATGTCTTTGCAGGGCTTCTAACAGGCGGTGTACTAGATATAGCGACATTCTTGAGCCGCGGAGGCTCCTTCGGAGTATTACCAGTGGGTGGAGTTCCTGGATCTGTTCGAGGCGAACCCTGCATCCCGGATGACTTTGGCGTGACCATAGAGACAGAACGATGTCTAGGAGTGTGTCCTGGCGAGGGTGTTCCGAGATACGTTGTATGGTCTCTTTCCGTAGATTTCACATCTTTCTGCATGGCTACTACCACAGACTGTGGCAACCTGAGTGGCATTTTACTCGAATCTTTCGGCAAGATTTCTCGCTCTGGGGACGGTGACATGTCCAAATCAGAAGTATCAGTTGTCACGATAGATGGTGTTTGTGCTGTCGTTGATACTGGAGAATTCACTGAGACATCCTGTTTTACTGCACGAATTGGTGTCATGAAGGATTCTTGAAACATCTTTTTTGATGGCGTCATAGGCGTGCCAGATCCACTGCTCGATGGACGCGAAATTGTCTTTAGACTAGCACGCGATATCTTCTCAATTGACACGACAGATGCTCTTCGCATAGAATCCAGTTCTGGGAGAGCTTCATCCGTATCTTCTGCGCTATCATCATCAAAGTCCGAAAATTCCAGTGTGCGAAGTCTATCCGATTTGACCGGTGGAGGAGTATCTGGTGTCTCCTTCCCTGAAGGCTCAAATACTTCTGGTGACTTCGATTTCGGCGATGATGACGATCGACCAGGCGATGAAATACTTGTATTGATATCTGAGAAGCCAGGGAAGTCCTCGAGGGGTATAGGGTCATGTTTTGTGGGCGTTGCACCGTCGAATTCACCGCTAAAGTTTCGAGATGATTTTATAGGTGACAAAATCGGCCTGAAGTATCCGGCAGGTTCGGCTTCGAGAATTTCTGGATTTGACTCGGATGCGAAATAGCCTGATGACTCGGAAGGAGAGGATGGAGAACGAACACGTGTAGGTTTCGGCGTGACTGTTTGTGGTGCACCACCTTCGTCTTTGCCATTTTCTTCGACGGGTACTGGGGTATCTGGTAAATGACCGAGCAGATCTATATCCTCTTTCTGTACGCTCAAATGTATCGGGGGATGTCTCGTTGGAGAAGAGCCTTGTGATAAGCTAGCCTCAATAACTGACTCTTGTGACATTGTCTTCCTTTCGGGCGATGAACATCCAAAATCCAATGCAGTTCCTTGTGGACGCATACGTCGTTTTGTTGGGCTTCTTGGTGTACCTCCATCCTCTAAGTACTTGTCTTTTGTATAGCTTCCAGGTTGATTCGACGGAGATCTGATGGCACGACTGGTATTGGAGCCTGCAGAGGAAGGAGTGTGAGGTGTTGACGGTCGCTCAACTCCAAATGCTGAACGGGGAGGCGTGTGAATATCATCCACTGATGTTCTGGAAGGAGTGTGTTTCGCTTCCATCTCATCTTCCATATCGCTGATAATGGAAGATACAAGACTTGATGGTGGTGTCTCTTTACGATGCTCAGTGCGCTCCGGAGCGTTAGTTTGCGAGTCCACAGAAACAACCATGGGTAGCCGTGCGGAACGTGAAGAAACGTCAACTTGCAGCGTACCTTCCACCTCAGGTGGTGTTGGTAGCTCTTTTACCCCATCAAATTTTGAATTCAATGACTGAGCGGATTGCTTCGCATGAAGGGTGTGTTTTACTTCAGATGATTCTTCTTGTAGTTTGTTTTTGATCTGTAAATCATCCTTTGCCGTTTGTTCCGTAGAAATATATGGCTCTTTGGTGAGTTCAGTATCCGTGACAGACAAAGAATTATTTTCCTTCGCCGCAATCACATCTTTAGTAAAAGAGTCATTAACACTATGACCCTTAGATTCAGTGTCGGAATTCACGAGTTCTACTTTATTTCCGTTTTCGCACAAAGATTCTTTTGCCGCGTTATTTGATGAAGACGGACGCTCCGAGTCATGCGTGTATGATCTCGTCAATGGCTGCTGAGATTCTGAGCTGTGCATTGGTTCATCTTGGACAGAACTCGTATTCTGAAGTTCACCAGGACTGCGTCCAACAATGGAATTGCTTTTATGGGACTCATAGTTATCAATCAGAATGTCAAGACCGAGTGCTTCTGCTCCCAGCTTCTTCTCGACTAGGGTGAAGCTCGGGCTCGCAACGGAATCTTTCGTTGCAAACCGTTTGATAGCATTTTCCTTGCGCTTTCTTGATGGCGTATCTGGCGAATCAGTTTCATCATCCCATAATTCAACGTTTGTCTCGATGCTCTGAGGTCTCTTCAGCACGAATGGCACCGAGGGAGTAGTCCTAGATCTAGGATTTGTTGAAGGTTGTGTAAAATATGGTGGATCGGCATTCATACTCTTTTCAATCATGGTTTCGTTAAGAGCATCAGCTGATGCGGTAGGTGGTGTCGTCGTAAATGTCGGAATTTCATCTCTGCTGGCATTTAGTGTGCTTCCAGGCTGTACCGTGTCCTTTGGTGGTACTTCCAGATCCTGTCTGATATTGTTTTCTCTCTGTTCGGTATTCTTTTCGAAGGCGTCCACTACCGTCTCCGTTGCCGCGAGTCGCTTCTTTTGTGCTTCCCATTCCCCTTCAAGCACCTTCTGATCTCCATAGACTGTCCAATTACTGTAGTCTTCCTCAATCACTTCCATTCGATCGAGCCAAGAATCCGGAACAGTATCCTCTCGACCTTCCAGAGTATCGAGCAGGCTGTCCAATTGTTGACCTAAAGCTCCAACTTTCTTCTGCAAAACATCCCGGATTGCGTCGAAGGTTTCGCGAGACAAATACGGTTGATCTTGATTTACGGTATGCGCACCACGCGACTTTTCAACAGCGTTCCATGCTGACTTCATCGCGATTTCCATATCTTTCAATGCCATCAGTACAGGTTGTATGTTACGAAGTACAATAATCCGCACACTCCATACATCCATTAAGCCCATCAACCTGGCCAAATTCGGGAGAGCTTGGAGTACAGTCGCAGTTACAACAGCCGTAAAATCATCCATCTTCGTATAGGAATGAGTTGATGGCGCAGGCTGGGAATCGTGGGAAGATGAAGGCCGAGATCTTGGCAAAATGTGCGTTTCCAAGACTTGCCTCTTGATATCCTCCACCTCGAGATCCTCCATATCTTCGGTTATTTCTTCGATTCTAGACTCATATCGAAGTATAGTTTGCACCGGCAAACTTCCCCAATATTCCTCTTCCGATTGCTCCGGTTCTTCAACTTTAGGGATCGTGTCAGAGCCTTCGACCTGGTCTTCATTTCTTTTTTCACTTCCTCTGGAAACATTCCTCTTAGAAACGGGTAGTTCAAACCCCGTGGAACCACCTTCTGGCCAACTCCAATCTACTAACTCTTTGACCCATTCTTCGATCTTCTGGGAAGCGTGGGCGGCACGTATGCCAAATGCTCGTTCTTCTGGGCTTGCCGCTTCGATACTCTTCTTCAAGGTCCCCGAATTCGATGTGAAGGCCTCAAAGGTGGTGGCTGGGGAGAGATCGGCGAGAAGGTTGTCCATTGGTCGGATTCGAGTGGGAGATAGTATTGGTGATCGCGACGTTCGAGGAGTGCGGGGGTTCATGAAGCTGAACCTCTGCCCCGTGGGGGACAGAAAAGGTGGTGTATTCATCTTGCACGAGTCGAAGGTTTGATTACGGAAAGGCTGGTGATATGCCTGGTTGCATGGCTTACCGCCTGGGGTTTAGGAACGAAGCATTATGGTTGGATATGATGCAGTGGAGTGGATGAGGTGAAAGGACAACTGCATGAAGACATGCAGATTTGTGTTAAATTGTGTTCTGAAGTCGCGGGGCTGGTAGATAGCTTATTTGGATATCCCGATCTGGGATTCAATGTCGTTGTCGATGCGCAACAGGTGTAAGCGCGCGCGTTTCGACTTGGGGTAAGGAGTGTGAGGTCCGTCTGATCAGATGGAATCACTGATGAAGACAGAAGGATAGAAAGAGATTTGAAAGAGCGTGAGCGTCCTCGTCCTCGATTCCTTGAATGTGGAAAACCGTTGGTACCGTTTGGTAAAAGCTATGTAATTATGTACATTGATTTACGCAGCATGGAAAGCTGCTCATGGCGCGACGAGCGCGAGCCGTAGGAAGAGGCGTGCTCCATGTACCGTACCCTTAAATTTGGCTCTGGCTCTGCAAACGGTGCAAACTTCGCTTGTCGCCGAGCCCTGGGTCTAGCAGGAAATGAAATTATACGATATGAAAGGTAAAATGTAAATGGGAAAAGGAGGAGATATGAGACACTTCTGAGAAAACAAAATTACCTTTTCAATTCAGAAAAATGAGAGGATCACCGGGGAAAATGAAGACATCGTCAATTTGTTGTAGTTAACTGGAATATAAAAAAACAGAAAAGAAATGGGGGGGAGAGAGAGAGGGAGAAATGGGATCATGTAAAGTGGAAGGGTCTCTCACCGCGTATGAGCTTAACGACCTATGGTAAAACCTGCGGGCACAGCGGCCGACGTCGGGACTCCCATAAACCCCCTGCACCAATCAGACGCTGGGAGTTTCGAAGATCGCGAAATAATTAAATCTGGGGAATTATCCCAGCGTGCATATTTGTTTTGTGACGGGAGTGACTCAGACTCAGACTCAGACTCAGACTCAGATTCGCATCTTTCGCATATTCCAACGTGCTGCCAAATCGCACCCGAGTCTGCAATCTGCAATATGATCTCCGTGAGTAGATCCTGATCCCACGTCCTTGTCAATGGAGTTGAGCATCAGCGGGAGAAGAGGACATTGCAGTTGATACTTGTGATGGATAGCAGCAGTTGACTAATATACCCCTCCGCTAGCAACAACTGGGTCGCAGAGCTCTGCGTGTCAAAGTCCCATTCTCGAATCTCATTGCTTCCTCCTCCTCCCCGTCCGGTCTCCGAGCATATACTGCGACTGGTCGAAGATTCCAAGATGTCTTCCACTCCCAGACCGACGCCGACTCTCCCTCCGTCTTCTCCTCCTTGAAGTCTTCCCCCAAAGTCGCCCAAACCCTCACCGAAAAGATCGTCCAAAGATACTCCCTCGGGCTTGCGAAGGACAAGTTCGTCAAGTCTGGCGACTATGTCACCCTTTCACCACACCACTGTATGACTCACGACAACTCATGGCCCGTCGCCTTGAAGTTCATGTCCATCGGCGCAACATCTATCCACGATAACAAGCAAGTCGTAATGACCCTCGACCACGATGTACAGAACAAGAGCGAATCGAATTTGAAGAAATACGCACAGATCGAAGAGTTTGCTAAGAAGCAGGGTGTGGATTTCTACCCAGCTGGGCGTGGCATTGGGCACCAGATTATGGTCGAGGAAGGTTACGCTTGGCCAGGAACTGTCACGGTTGCTTCGGACAGCCACAGTAACATGTACGGTGGTATTGGATGCTTGGGAACCGCAATGGTACGCACTGATGCTGCCAGTATTTGGGCAACTGGTCGAACGTGGTGGCAAATTCCTCCAATTGCTAAGGTCACTCTCACGGGTATCTTGCCAAAGGGTGTTACTGGAAAGGATGTCATTGTTGCCCTCTGCGGTCTCTTCAACAACGATGAGGTTCTCAACCATGCTATTGAGTTCACTGGATCCGAGCAAACTTTGCGCAGCCTCGAAATTGATGACAGACTGGCCATCGCTAACATGACTACTGAATGGGGTGCTCTATCTGGTCTTTTCCCAATTGATGCCAAACTTCAGGCATGGTTGAGATCAAAGGCTACTACTTCTGCTCTCTTCGATTTACCTGCAGAGGGAGTCGAGCGACGAATCACTCATGAGCGTATTGACGATCTTGTCGAGAATCAACTCGTTGCCGATCCAGGTGCTACATATGCTAAGTCACTCTACCTAAACCTCTCCACCTTGTCACCGTATGTTTCAGGACCAAATTCCGTAAAGGTCGCTACACCTCTCAAGGATCTTGAGGCACAAGACATCAAACTCAACAAGGCTTACCTTGTCTCCTGCACGAATTCTAGAGCCTCTGACTTGGCTGCTGCCGCAAAGGTCTTCAAGGACGCTGCCAAGGCAGGAAAGCCAGCGAAGATCGCTCCAGGAGTCAACTTCTACATTGCCGCCGCTTCTATTCCCGAACAGCAGGCTGCTGAGGAGACCGGTGACTGGCAAGCATTACTTGACGCTGGTGCTCAGGCCCTTCCAGCTGGTTGTGGTCCGTGTATCGGCCTCGGTACTGGTCTTCTGGAGCCAGGAGAGGTTGGTATCAGTGCCAGTAACCGTAACTTCAAGGGACGCATGGGGTCTACTGATGCTAAGGCCTACCTTGCAAGTCCTGAGGTTGTAGCTGCTAGTGCCTTGAATGGCAAGATTAGTGGACCAGGATGGTACGAGAAGCCTCTCGGTGTCGAGAAAGTTGTTCTTGGCGAGGGAAACGGTGTTCCAGAACAAGACAAGGCTATGAGCATCGAAGAAGCGCTTGAGAAGCTCATCTCTCAAGCAGACTCAATTGTCGAGGGAGCTGAAAAGTCCCTGCTGGGTGGTGTATCGGAAACTGACTCTGCCGATGAGAGTTTGACTGAAATTCTTCCAGGCTTCCCCGAGAAAGTTGAGGGTGAGATTGTCTTCTGTGACGCTGACAACGTAAACACTGATGGCATATACCCTGGAAAGTATACATACCAAGACAACGTCTCTGTAGAGAAGATGGCTGAGGTATGCATGGAAAATTATGACAAGGCTTTCGGATCTATTGCTCGCGAAGGAGATATTCTCGTCTCCGGATTCAATTTTGGATGTGGTAGCTCCAGAGAGCAAGCTGCTACCGCAATTTTGGCAAAGAAAATTCCAATGGTCGTTGCAGGTAGTTTCGGTAACATTTTCAGCAGAAACAGTATCAACAATGCGTTGATGGGTGTTGAAGTACCAAGACTTATACAAAGACTCAGAGAGACCTTCTCGTCACCTGGTACAGACGCAAAGAAGGAAGTCAAAGAACCAAGTCAAAATAAGGAGTCGTTAGACTCGCCACCACCGGCCGCCCAAGCATCGCCGAGCGGCGAGAAGGTGTTGACTCGACGCACGGGTTGGAAGTTTGTGTGGGATGTACGTAGAAGTAAGGTGGAGGTCACAGAAGGAGAGGGCGGCGCTACATGGAGTCAGAAAGTGGGAGAGCTACCACCTAACGTACAGGAAATTATCGCAAGAGGTGGATTAGAAAAGTGGGTGAAGCATGAAATTGCTGCTGCTGCTTGAGTCAGCTTGTATATAAGAATTCTAAAAAGTATATTGATTGTTTACATTCCCGAAGCGTCCCGTGTGAGGTTACGAAACGTGAGTATTAGCTACTGGACCATCGCATAAGAATTCGTCGAAAACTTGAAGTCTGTACGTAGGAAATTAAGTTTGCAAGTAATCGAAGAGCCCACAGTTTCTATGAAGTCTGGTCCCAAGATCGAGGGTTATTATGGGTCCGGGAACTCACAGGAGGTCTGATGGTCCAAGGGGTCTAATCCAGAATATCTATGGTTTGTAAGGTTTAATGGAAGTTCAATCTCCGCCCCATGTTTTGGGCGCTGCTCAATGGGATTTCCCGTTTTCTGAGAAATATGCAATTGCCAATTGGATGGAATTTGTCTGCTAAAACATTAAAATTGGCATAATGGCACGAACAGTGAGGGGCACGAGAAAGTCGGGACCACTGCAGGGACGACACCGGAAACGCATCATCCGAATTGGATTGGACAATGCCTCTTTATCTCAATGAGGTTAGAGTAAATAGTCAACGCTGATCCCCCTAGGTGCTAGATCACACTCTGGATTGATCATGAGCTCAAATTGTCTGCTCCTGATTTGTTGAAAATAAAAATAACATCTTAAGCTTGTTATATGGGACTGTGGCTTGACATAGTAAACTTTTAGCCTTTTATTTTCTGGAGAAATAATGACGACGGTGGGAGTAAACACTTGGCTAGTAGACTTTTATTCAGGACTAGCTTCTCGGGATGGGAACGGAAATCTTCCATTCCAGCCCATTAACTTTTATCCTTTCTCTCTCTCCAGTGCACCAATCATTGCAACGACGGCAACCACAAGAATGTGAAATTAAATATGCGTTTGTGAACGCGTGCGATAAGATAGAAAAAGAGATGCTTGCGGTTGTCTTTCGTACTCGACAATGTGGTAGTTTTAATCCTACACTTACTCTTTTCTGAAGCTGCGACCTTCTCAAAGCTTTGCTCTCTCCTTTAGACGTTTGGTTCAAAGTCAGGACCAAGATGATGCAGATGCCGCACGGGAGTCGTTCTCCTATGTCTCTCCCCATCTCCTCATTTTGCGGGATGAGCCCACGCCTTCCCTCATTTACACTAATACTAAGTTAGGGCCAACTGTCCTGAGTATTAAGATCTCATTAATTAAGGGTGTCGGAGGGACTACAAAGTCATCAACTTGGGCACGGGCACTATAACTTCCAATCATAGCTACCGCATTGTTACGCTTGCAGAGCTAAAGTATAACCCAAGCTTTTGTACTTGGATCCAGATGCATCTGAGTATCTTTTGACCTCAATCAATTGACTTTCTATGGATCAGAGTTGACTGTAGAGTGGGTCCCAAGTCTCTAATACTGCCCGGGTGATGGCATCTCCGCACAAGTCAGGCACACGCCCTAGATCTCATTGTTGGTCAATGATATTGATGAAACTCCTGAGCTAAGTCATTTTGAAGCTTCTGCTTTCATCCGTCTTTACAATGCCATGGACACAATGAAGCTTCGAAGTGGATTCTTGCCAACCCAGGCTTCTACAATCTCTGGATCCCTTTCATCTTTTTGTTCCTTCATTCATATAAGAGTTCTTTCCCAGCTTTGGTTGCTCTTTTCCAATCAAGCATTTCACTCCTCTACAATCTCTTGCTCATCCTCATTCATACTCGTTCATTCAATCCTTCAACATGTCTTCTTTCACACTTAAGGCCCTTGCTGTTGCCGCTGCCGTCGGCTCTGCTGTTGCCCAGCGTCCAGATAACACCACTATCTGTGACTATTACACCACGGCTCTATTGACCAACAACACTGCTGAGAACCAGAAGACCCTTTTGACCCTTGTCGTCAACACTGCCGTCATTGGTAACTACACCACGCCAAATGTTGGTGTCGCGGTTCCAGGTATCTTGGCCGAGGGAACCTACAACGGAACCTACGTCAACCTTCTTCCATACTTCGATGGTGGATTCGCTTCCACCAACACCGGTGGTGACTCTGGAATGGCTGTCAGCTTCCTCGACGATGGTGGAGCCGCGCCTCTTATGAAGAACATGCCAGCCAACGGAACCAGCTCCAACCAGTACATCCTTCTTACCCATTTGTATGAGTACTTCGGTGGTCTTTTGGGCTGCTCCATGCAAGGCTCAACTGGCTATGATGCCTACTCCGGATCCGGATCCATGTACGAGGTGCACAAGTTCATGGACCTTAGCGCTTACGAGGTTGGGTACTTCATTGAGCAAGTCGCTTTGTCTGCTGCTTCCTTTGGAGTTGCTGCCTCCGATCTTGAAGTCGTTGGTACCGCTCTTAACAGCCTCTTCGGTTACAGCTGCGCACCAAACACCACTGTCATTCCAGACCAGGGTGCTCAGCTTCAGTCCATCTGCATTGGCACTGACTGCCCAGAGGCTGCCAATGCTACCTGCTCTTCCTACGGCAATGCCACTGCCCCAGCTGTCGCTGACTCTGCCCTCGTCGGCAATGCTACCCTCACTGCTACATCCACCGCATCCATGACTGCTGAGACTGGTACTGCCTCCAAGACATCCTCCGGCTCTGCCTCTGGCACCGCCACCGGTGCTTCCGCCTCATCAACCAAGAATGCCGCTACCACTGCTGGTCTTTCCGCAGCCGCCGTTCTTGGTGCCGCTGCTGCCTTTTTCTTGTAAATGTTTTTTGTCATGACGCGTTGAGGCTTGAGGGTGTGGATTCCGGAAGCTCCAATTGAGCACGCTTTCTTTGTATATATATGTATATATCTGACTATGACGCCAAAGAGCGTTCACTAGTACCAATCACATTGATTAGCAATGATAATAATATTCATCTGATATGTTTTCCAACTCAGTAAATTGGTGATTTGATGACTTGCTTGACAAAGAAGAAAGGCAGCTAAGAAACACAAACCATAAAACTTTAAAATAAACTTTCCGCTGGTTGCGTCTTCTACGATAATTCTGAAGCTCAGAAACGATTAGCTCTGAAGTCAAATTTCTCGTCGAATCACGTGATGTAGGTAGGTGCTGAGAATAAATATATGGATAGGTAACTTGAACTATTATCAAGCTGTGTCTTCACTTTTACATGATAATTATACTCTCGGATAATTCAACATGAATGTATTTATTCATTGTCAAACACTAATAGTCACTAGTTCAACGAATAACATGTTCAAGTGGTTACTTTAGGGAGCATTTAATAATGTTAGCCTTCTAATACATTTACATTTTGTTATTGTTTTTGTTGCTTCTTCGATTGAAATCCATAATGAAGTTGTAGTGCGTAGATCATTGCTCGCACAACTACTTATACTGCTAAATCTTTTACTGGACTTCTTATTCGCGTATAAACGGTGATGAGTATGACGTTGGATTTAGTCGAATTCTACCTCGAGATAAACATAACGCTTCAGGATCAGATCCGCATACGAGGAAGCCAGATCCGATAACATTCACTGTGCCAGCTTAAAGCATCATATCGTGGAAATCCGAATAACGAATCGATTAGGCGTGCTTTCTGCCGGTCGTGGCCATTTAAAACCTCATATATGATTCTGATAGAAAATATGGTACAGTAGGCGTTGATGTCTTAACCGCTAGTTGATCTTCTAGAATACCTTACCTCGGCTTAGTTTTTTGAATTCGCTAAGCCTAATACCATTATACTTCTCCGTTTCAAGCATAAATCACGTGCAGATAGATGTTAACATCTTTATCATCGTTACCTCATCGACTGAGGACAAATCTGGGGAAAGTCAATCGACGTCACAACGCAGTTCACACCTCAAAATCTGATTTGACTCGTTGATGTCACGTCTCTTACACGGGAGATCTACGGCTCTACAACAACCGTATTTCTGGAGTTACGTACCAGTCTCGACGACTTCGGTCCCATATCCGTCCCCGGTTTTGTTGGTAATGCGATCAATTGAAATCATTTAATGCGCTTACATCATCCAATAAGGACATAGTAGCATGTAGTGAGCGGGTGATAGCTCCATAATAAGCTACTTGACTTATCCATACATCATCGGGCATTCCTTTGGTTGTCGGAGATATCTTGAATCGCTACTGTTTCGGCACATTCAAAATTCAGAACATGACGTGAACGAAATTGATACCTCAACGTAAACGGCGTTTCGCTCATGACTTTGATGAGGCGTCTACAGTATATAAAAGAGATGGCACATAATTTCTTCAAACATCTACATACAAACAATAACAACAACAATTCGAATTGACAAAAACGATACCCAAATTTGCCCTTCCAAATATAAAGTCAAACCAAAACTACACCTAATAAACGACAAGATGGGCTATCCAGATACTTTCCAGGGATTCATGATCCACGACGAGAACAAATGGAGCGACTTTAAGAAAGAAGAGGTTAGTGTGCACTTCACTCATGTTAAAATTCCCGCATAACTTGCGCATGCATGACTCTACTCCAGACCCCTTCCAAATGTGCTCGAACCAGAGATTGACAATTTCCATAGTTCAAGCCAAAGCCATTCGAAGACCGCGACATCGATATCAAGATCGAAGCCTGCGGTGTTTGCGGCTCAGATGTTCACACTATTACTGGCGGTTGGGGAGAGTTCAATAAGCCAATCTGTGTAGGACACGAGATCGTTGGCAAGGCCATCAAGGTCGGAAAGGGCGTCACTACCGTCAAGGTGGGTGACCGCGTTGGTGTTGGAGCTCAAATCTGGGCCTGTTTGGAATGCGATGTTTGCAAGTCTGGACCAGGCGGAAATGAGAACTACTGCCCTCAACAAGGTGAATAAGCTTCTTATGATTCGACGTGCATCTGAAAACTCACGCAAAGCAGTTGATACCTACAATGCACCATATCCCAAGGGTCACGGTGACGGGATCATCTCCCAGGGAGGTTACTCTTCTCACATCCGTGCGCACGAGTATTTCACTTTCCCAATCCCAGACGGAATCTCTAGCACTGATGCCGCACCGATGATGTGTGCCGGTCTCACAACATACTCTCCCCTTGTCCGTGCTGGTACCGGTCCCGGAAAGAAGGTGGCCATCCTCGGTATCGGAGGACTCGGTCACTTCGGTCTTCTCTGGGCAAAGGCTCTCGGTGCCGAAGTCTATGCTCTGTCTCATTCTCCAAGCAAGAAGGAAGATGCCTTAAAGATGGGGGCTAAGGAGTTCATTTGCACTGGCGATGAAAAGTGGGCCGAGAAGTACAAGTTCAAGTTCGACTTCATTCTCAACTGTGCCGATATGACCAACGAGTTCCCTATGGCCGATTACATGTCCACCCTTGCTGTCAACGGCGAGTTCCACAACGTCGGTCTCCCAGATAAGCCACTTCCACAGATGATGGCTCAGGAATTTGCTCCAAACGGTTCCAAGATTGGTGGTTCGCACATTGGATGTAGAACTGAGGCATTGGCCATGTTGAAGTTGGCGGCCGACAAGAAGGTCAAGCCATATATTCAAACCCTCGATATCTCCGAGAAGGGATGCAAGGAGGCCGTTGAGAAGGTCAAGGTAAACGATGTTCGATACAGATTTACCTTGACAGGATTTGAGAAGGCATTCCCAGATGCATGATCTGGTGAATGATAGATCGATTTAAACTTCTTTGTACTCTTAAAAATGTAGCGTCGATTTTAATGATCTATATTTGAACTATATCTTGAATTGTCTGCATAGTGGTGTAGATGTTGATGATTGAATCTCAGCTGGGATCTCACTGCATATGTACGCACAGCCACATTATGGATTCACATGTGATGGACGCAGGTGGTCAGACAGCCATCCCAGCCCGCACACAGATGGAAAGGCAGCGAGCGATTCATGATTTGGAATTCACGACTGAGGCTCAGTCGTGCGTAAGGTATATTCTATACCTTGTTGTTATGTGCTTGTGAAATTTGATGCACAGAATTATTGTATTCCTCTTGTCTAGTCATGGTATGACTTCAACTGCATACTATGACTTAGCAGCCGAGTCCTTTCATCATAACTCGGTTGAAATTTCAGAGGTCGATTGAGATTGATGTGCGTGGGCGCGATTGGCAGATTTAGTCACGTTGTCACATCCGGTTTTTCAAAATTGTGGGCTGTTCCGCCAACACACATCATCGGTCTTGTCCTCAGGAGTAGGCAGCCGTCAATTTGTTTCATCCCTTCCCCGTCGATGATGATCGTAGTGGACTCGACTTCCGATGATCACTGTGGAAACCGAGCGGAAGATGCAAAGCAATGCACCTGAGAGCCACAACAATGAAGATATAAACAAATCAAAATGCGCAATATTGCCCAGCTCGGATAATATAGATATAGAGATATAGACAAATGTTAAGGGTCCTGGAGCCCCCTCTGTACCTTACGTCTTCTCCAGCCGAGACTCCCTTAGCTTCGGTGATCTCACCCCGCACAGCCACATGAGTCTCCATCAGCCACAAGATCGACGCCCCAATGACGACACACACCCGCTTGGTCGTCCAATGCCCTGTCGTCATATGGCACCCCATTACAACCTAAAGAGCGCCACCTCCGAATACATCCAAGCCACATCCACACCATCTCCACTATCTGCAGCTTGAGAGCCAATCACCTGCTCTGGATGTCGATTGCCGGCGGGCTCAGCGGGATCATCCTTGAAAGCGATGAGCGTTTCCGTCATGATGTGCGTGGTCTTACGGCTCTGACTTTCTGAGAGGCTTCCCGTGGCTTCGATCATACCAGCATCGCAGCAGAATCCAGGCAAAAATAGTGCAAATCGTTGATGCTTTTCTTGCACTCCACATGTGATGTTGGGGACGTGGGCAGCTGGGCACAAAGGAGAAGGGCACACGCCAACTGCCAAGGATAATGGGCATGATGTATGGCTGGTTCGTGAGATCGTCATCACACCCTGCAGCCCTACTTCGCATCCGAAAGAAATATATTTGATGCCTTCTCCACCCGTTCTCCTCGCTCTTCATTCTCACTGCCATCAACTCTGCAACAGTGGTAGAAACAGCATCACACCAGCAATCACTTCCCACCAGAATATCATCGACATCCAACCACAATGGCCATCCTCCTCAAGTCTCTTCAATGGTTCTGCCAGGCCATTGAATTCTGCTGTTCCGCCATCATTCTAGGAATTTACTCCTACTTCCTCGCGACCCTGAAGAACCATGGTTACCATGTGGGTACCTACATCCGTGCCGTGGAGGGTATTGCGGGCGCTGCTTGCCTCTATCTCATCTTTGCTCTCGTCCTCGTCTGCTGCTTGGGAGGCTTGTCCTTCTTTGCATTCCTCGCTCTCATCCTGGACATCGCCTTCATGGGTGCATTCATCTACATTGCTTGGGAGAACCGCCACGGTGCCAACTCCTGCAGTGGCTTCGTACGAACACCATTCGGAAACGGCCAGTCCAGCGGCAACACCGTCGACGCACCAAACGACAGTGGCTTCACCGACCTTCCTTCCCTCCACACTGCTTGCAAGCTCGAGACTGCAGTTTTCGCCGTTACCCTCGTGGCCATCTTCTTCTTCCTCGTCTCCGCCTTCCTTGAGCTCGCTCTTTACCGCGCCCACAAGAAGGACAAGGCTTTCGGACCAGGTCCAAACAACGGTTACACCGCCGGCTCTCCACGCCGCAAGTTCTGGCAGCGCAAGCCAAAGGACACCTACGTGACCAAGGAAGCCGACACTCTTCCTCACCACCAGACCCCAGCCGACTTCAGACCATCCTACGCTACTGACACCACTGCTGTCGGACATCACGACCAGCCTCAGGTGTACAACAAGTATGCCAACAACAACAACATGGCAGGTGCTCAAACCACTGGAGAGATTCCCGTCGAGGAGTACAAGCGTACTGCTCCTCCAACCAACTTTTAAAGAAGTTTAGTGTTGTGAAAGAATGTGACAACACTGGGATGTACGATGAGAGGCAGTTGAACTGTATAAAATGGGGATAAGGACCTGCTTGAAACAATATGACGATATGTAATTTTTAATAATGATGAATGATACCATATATATATACAATGAAATACACTTAAAATAATTTTCTTTCACAGTTTCGTTATAAACTCATTATGTGAAACTTGGGCTCATCATGGTCTATGATCAAGTCGTTTCCGCCCCGTGTCAGGCATACCGAGAGGTGTAGATGTTCATGATTTAATCTCTTGTATAGGGAATTCTACGAAATTATCACAAGCTCTATTTTTCTGAGGTAGGGTTGTAACTTCAGGGCTTTCCGTAATACGGAGCGAATTGTCTAATCGAGTATGGCCGCTTAATCTTCCATACTAGCGTACGTATCGTATTTACTTCAGTACGCTTTCATCATTTACTATGTTCTATATCACTAAAAATTGAAGAGATATGATTATATAACGTGTATATTTCAACATACAGATGTGTTGTATTTTTTATATCATCATTACTATGGTGTTGACATTATCAAGAGAGTAGGTCCCCGACAGCTCCCACTGCGCAGCTGTACTCAACTCAACCTTCCAAATGGATTGATATATTCGAATGACTCATTGAAGCCTGTTGTGCTACCGGAAGGCGGTGTACACGAACAATCGAGTAGACTCACTAGTGAACCAGTTTTCTACCATGACAAAGGTCTACGCCAAACTGTGTGATGATACTCCTATCGCATACAGTCAGGGGTTGAGTAACCTCGGCACTTATACAGGAGGGAAAGGTAAGTACTACAGTGGTATACAAAAAGTCTCCATACACTTAAGCGAATATCCGTAGAGCCTCAAATAACCCCGCTTTTGACTTACTTATTATACTATGAATATAGCTATAATTGGTGAATAGAGTCGGGGGCCTTCGGCAGAGCTCTCTCTAGCTACTTGTAATCAATTGGTAGGATTTTATATGTCTAAGATGAGCTACAGCGCGGTAAGTCATTAAGTTAGCTTAGCAAGATCTACCGTTCAATTTGCCATCAAGAATGCGCCGTTACAAAATAAAGTACAATTAAATCTACGCTCTAGAAGATCTTAGGTTTTATTCCCTAGTCTTAAGAGAATCGTTACCCGAAATTACAAGAGAAATCCGGAGATATTATATGTTAAGTTAATCTAAAAGATATACCTAGATACCTACTACAATATAGTTTTGAATTTTATAAAGACTACAATATATATAAGTAGAAATACCTTAAAAACCCTACTAATTAACAGTTTGAATAGGCTCGAGAATTTATATAGTAGATATAAATATAAAAAGTATTTATCTACTAGAGTAATAAATATTCAATAGAACAAAGTAAAGGTAAAACGACCGACTAAAACTTTTAAAAGCTAAGAAAAGGCTTGTTTCTATAGGTATAGCTATAAGCTCAATAGACCTAGCATTTAATTATATAATGAACTCTATTTAGCTTTAGTATTCGACTAGATCTAGTCGTCTCTAAAAAAGACTTTAATATAGTATATATAAGATCTATAGCGAGAAAATACAGAGATCTATTAGAAGAATATTTAAAACAGTTTTAAACTACAACTCTATATTTATGTAGGATAATACTTCGATTTATACTATTTATCTAGTACAAGGATAGCTCGATCAAATCGATATTTAAGTTATAGATTAGCTTCTTTATTTAGTTGACTTAAACCTCGTTTGAATATATATAGGCGCTCTTTAAAAAGATAATAAATAAACTGTACTCTGATTTTATTATACAGAGTAGCAGAGCTATACTAGGTATTCTACAAGAAACAGCTATTGAAGCTCAGGAATTACTCGAGGAAGCAGTACTAGATAATATAGCTATTTCTATAAGGAAGCGGTGTCAAGCGGTTATTGGTGCAGATAGGTAGTATACAAAATACTGACAATGTATATAAAGATACTTTATACTTACACAATTCCAATGCTGTAAAAACGGTATCAAATGAGTACATTCTCGTAGAGTTATACTACTTTAAAGTTTACACATGATTTTTGGTGTTCGGGAGAATTCGGCTACTGTACGGAGACTTTTTGTGCACCACTGTATTATATGCAGTGTGGCAGCAGAGATATGAAGTAGATCAGGAGCATAGCATAGCGGTGGAACTATGCCTTCTGATTTGGACGAAGCTCTTGATAATATAACTATGTGCTATCCTAGCTTGCCAAATTATAGAAATACCTGAGGTCGCTCAAGCCAGCTACTTTGTTGTGGCCCACAGACACGCTCCGTCAGCACAGCAGTCTGGAGAGTCATCTGTACACCCGTCGTCGTTGCAGTCACACGCTGGGCAGGTAGCGTCCGCGCAACAGGACGGCGAACTATCTGAGCATCCGTCCTCATTACAATCGCAAGCGTAGCCCTGATCCAGCAGCCAAGTGTCATATGCTTCGCCGATATATGTGCAAGTTAAATCTGTATAATTACAATTGAGGGGGGCGCTGTTGTTTGTCGATATGGTAGAAGCATCCACTAAATCGTCCATTCCCTACCAACCGTAGTATTCAAACGCCGTTGTATTCTGGGTCCCATCGTCAATGGCCGACGTCCGATCCCACTGCTTTGCAAACCAACGGTTCGCAAATGTCCATGCATAGTTGTCCGCTTCATAATGTCAGTAATAATCGCATACCGAGCAAGATTTCCGTACCGTTATATACGACTTTAGGGTTAGGTTTACCACTTGAATGTCCATACGCCCACGCATAATCATAACATCTACTCGAACCATAGATCGGTACTTGATCGTAGCCTTCGCCAGGGATAGCATCAGTCACATCAGCGACTAAGAAAAGATAATTAACAACAACACCGCTTAAAATAGTTCATATGTTTTTCAACTTACTGTGCTGCTTGAAACCAATCATATTGCAGTGTATCCACTCATGAGCTATGACTTGCTCAAAGCTTATCAACGCGTGGTTCCCGAGATCCGCTGGGGTTTTTGAAGGCCCTGACGTGATGCCTGACATGAATCTTAAACTCCAAAAGGTAGGACAGAATGTGATGCGGGTACCCGTTGGGTTATATGGAGAATTTATTGTAAATGCTTGACTAGATAATATTGTTAAAAAAGAGTTGCTATAGATTGTAGGAGGTAAGTACTTACATTCCATGCTGTTGACACCTATCTACAAGACCACCAACAGGGTTGCACTGATAAGTGATCCGACTACGACGACTTGTTTTGGGCACTCCACCCGCTAGTTTTTCTGTAGATGCGAACCCTGAAACCTGTTTCAAGTTATCTTCGCCGTGAGTCAGTACCAAGGCGTCCGTAATGAGGGGTAAAAAGGGATGCAACTAACTGATCAAGTTCAAGTAATCTTCACGGTAAGTATCGGCCCATTTGCCACTGACTCTACCATCAGTGACAAAGTAGCGCTCGAAAGGCTTGTCATCAAAGTCATCAGGACTAAATGTTGTCATGGGCAAAGCGACACGAGTTGCCTCTTCCAGTATGTTGAGCTGAGCCGCGCTGCACTCTCCAGCACCACCTGGCATTGCCCAATCCCACCAAATACCAGGATATAAGGTATTGAGCCGTGAAAGTCTTTCTGTATCTGTCTCCTCAGAAACAGGGTCACCAGGATCAAGTATTGCAAGACATGCATCCAGATCAGAAATACAAGTATCCTCTGGACAATACCCAAAGCTGCAAGAAAAACTGCAAAGAGGGCCATAGCCTGCATCAAGACCTTGAACGGCACAGGCAGTGATGCTTGACCAGTCCGGCAGAGAAGCAATTGAAGCTCCTGTAGCAGTGCAAACGCAAGTGCTGACAGGGCAGAAACTATAGCTGCAGGTAAAGGCGCAAAGGTCAGCTCAGGCCCCCACACTTGTACCAGCTGTACAGTATTCTCCTGTTCCAGCTGCTGCCACAGGTGCGGTGCATGCTTGTTTGGTCGATCCTGGGGCAAAGCCACGGACTTCGAAATTCATGTTGTAGATGAGCTTCGCGCAGACTCCCGATTCGTAAACGCACTCTCCACCAGATGCAACCATCAAAACATTACCTGCGGTGCTGACTAACTCAACGTACTGCGCACCAGAGTTTCTCGCTGAAATAGAACCATAGTTCAAGCCTGTAGTTACAGTGACGGTGTCCATCGAAATCCCGCTACTATAAACTTTGATTGAAGAACCTGAGTTCTTTGCTGGTATGACAATTGCCCATATCACAGTGTCTCCAGCTGCCTCAAAGCCAAACGGTTTTTCCCAAAATAGCTCTGTTGTTGATGTTCAGTAACTTCCTCTTACTCATGTGAATACAGAAACACCGAATTCTTGTACTGAAGAGCACCTAGACCTGTGGATAGTTAGCTTCGTTGATGAGAAGTTTTTCTGTTACGACATACCCATCATATATCCATTGCCATTTGCTATGGCACCAGGTTGAACTGCTAGATCGGGACTGATATCGCCAGCGTAGGAGCCACCTGTGAAGTTAACATCCCGAGCTTTTACTTGATAGGTGTGTACGTTTGGATTCAATTTTCAGGCTCTTGACCCTACTGAATCATCTCTAATTTGAAAGTAGATAAGGAGTTTCTTACTGCTGATGACGTTGGTTTTGAAATCATAGAAATGGAAAAATGCAAAGAGATTGTGAGAAGTACTCACCCAACTGTGTCAGGTAGCGGTTCTCCCCTTTCGGGCCAAGCAGCCTCCCAGCTAAAGATGCAGTCGACTACATCACCCCAATAATAGTACCATCCGTCATAAGAAGCAGGACCGCCATAGTAGCCAGTAGTTTCATCGAAATCTGGGCAAAAGTAGATGTCTTGGCCTAGATCTTCCTTCCAGGCTAAAATATTGGTCAGACCATAAACGATAGACTACGTTTTATATTAGGGAACTTACTGGTCCATTTTAAATTCGAAAAACTGCCGCTAGAGAATGCTGCATCTAGCTAGTGATGGTTTCAATCCCCAAGATTATTAGTTTATGGAGTCTGTACTGCTAACCATGGGATTTCCATTTGGCCTCATGTAGTATGATGGCTCGTCAAAAACCTAGTTGAAAATGTACCCATAGTCGTAAGGGCCACCACAGCTCGTGTTGCTTGCATAGCACGCTGCCCCAGACGCGTAAACGTCCATGCTGGTATAGAGGTAGAAGTCTGACACAGAATTGGCGGCATCGAAGGGGTATTCAAGTGTGTCAGTCACGAAATCCTGTGTTGCGTCCCCAATATGCAAGGAGAACCCATCCAAGCCTTTTGCTCATCAGTAAAAGAACGCCAAGCGTAGACTGCTTTCCTTACCCCATTGCTTTTGCGTCTGCAACATCCTGGGCAGCATGAGGCTGTATTACACTACCAACCTGTAGAGATCATTTAGTCAAGGAACCTTAAGAGACAGGTTGTGTTAACACCATACCATGTAATGAGCAAAAACCTGACCATGGCCAACGGCGAAGAGTTGTGCTGCTGCACTAAGTACGCCATAAAAGAAGCGGACTTTCATTACTCTCGAGCGACTACTAATAACAGTGACAGATGGTTTTATGTTGAAGTAGGTATGAGAAGGAGAAGAACAACTAAAAGGGAAGCTCTCCATACATATATAAGGGATAAAGGATAAGAGATCCATAACTGCGCTCAAAGTGTTCCTGAAAAGACTTTTTACCAGTTTTGCCCTGTCTGATGAACTCTCCACTCCCTTTCAAGTGCTCCACAACAACACCAAGAACACCCCAGGGCGATAACCAGTAGGTACCATCTATTTGTATTATCGTACCGCCTCTTGTCAGAGGATCAATATCAAGACGGACATACCCAAAAGTAGCTAGATGAGAGTGCTTTGATATTGCTTGCTTGAGTCATAGTGGTTCTCCATATCAAGTGAATAGAATTTGGAAGGGGCTGTGTTGCCTTTCAATTGCTTCTTCATTTGCCCTAGTCTTGCGCTTGAAATTACCTGAATCGCCAACTCCAGTAACTATGCCTAGAATGGCGAATTGGAGCGAGAAGATAGCTCAGCATGTTAAAGTACGCTCAGTGTTAGATTATCTTGTGGAATATGAGGACTATGTGTATCTGGAACATATCCTTCAGAGGATGCACAATAATAACCCTCACTTAGTCCTTGAAAGGAGAACATCAGGTGCTAATGCAGGGACTACGGAAGAACAGTTGATCTTCTACTTTATCTTAGGAAGCATAAAGGGGGATCGGAAGATATAGCTTCTGGCTATGTAGTTTAAGATAATCGCTTTGTAATTCGGCATACGCTAATTGTTTATGTGAAGACAGCGGCAAAGCTACCGAAACCGAACAGAATGCTACAACGCTAAGGATATAGGCGAGGCATTCCTGGAGATATCGAGCAAATTTCTCGCTACTAGAACAACCCACACAACCATAATCAAGGCACCACTACACACAAAAACATAGTAGGACTATCATTTGATAGACCTTAGGACCCAGGCTCCGGTACTAGGACAGCCAGTTGAGAGTATCGCGAGTAGATCGCACAACACCGACAGGAAAGACCGGACAGTGGATAGGAAGCTACATAACGCTACCAGGGATTAAATCGAGTTCGTTGGAAAGAATTTACGGGGACAAACGGACAACACCTAGAAAGCAATTTAATTATCCGTGCCGATAGGGAACTTCATATGTTCTATCACTCTGCAAAGCAAAGTAATTTGACTACTAATATGCAAGCCGATTTTACTCTGTGCAATCTCAAAAAGCTTAAAGGCTTAGTATTAGCAGGAAGGTTGTAATATTAGGCACAAACTTAAGTCTCCTCTCAAACACACTCTTTGGATACAACCAAGACGGTCATGCGACCAAGCAGTTGGTTTTGCCAAGATATTCTATGGAAATAACGAAGTCAGCAACTCTTCTGCCTGATCAGTCTCGATGTCAAGAGAGTGTATAACAAAGTACTGCCCCTAGTTCTTGTTGGCAAATTGAAGGTGAAAGGCAACTAGAAAGGGCTACCAGATAGATGAGTGTTCTGTGCAATCCGCAATGGGATTATCATAGTCAACAAATAGCACAGAAACCCTACTGATCAACATCTTAGAGCCAGGACTCTCAGTTCCAATCGCTGTATAATCATTCGTCTTGTGGTCACTACAGAATTTGCCCCATTTTATGTCTCCGGAGGACCTAGTATGTAGATGGCCGTAGCCGTTACGCTTGTGGCGTCACTATTGTCTCTAAACTGTGTGGTATTGACTGACAATGATCACTTGGCCCCCAACCTTGACTCTTTTTCGTGGTTGTTGGCGTCTTCGGCGGTTACCGGCGTCTTTGGCGATTGTGAAAGTTGACTACTACGGGGCCGATCCGCTTTTCTCCTTTAGAGTTCCAATAAGCTTCTTATATCCCTACAAAGCTGGTGTCAGTAGCTCCGGAACCAGACCTGAAGTCGGATCGCGTCGTCCAGGATACTACATCCCTCCTGAGGGATTTCCAGGTCATGGAGAATTGTAAATTGATAATGAAATATATAGATTCTTGTTTATTAGATCACTTCATGTCCCCCTTATTCTCATTGATATAATATGTTGTAGGCATTTACTAAGTCTCGCAATGTTTGAGTGATGTTGTTAGAAAGCGTCCTCTCGATCTTCTGAATATTTTCCAACTGAATTCAAGAAATGTCTTCCAACCCCATACCAGATGCTGATCCAAACATTGCCGTGAACATTCAATTATGATCGAGATTTACCAGTATCACGAAGATCTCAAAATGAAGATAAGGGGTCCTTCGATATATGACTTAAATCGCAGCTGCGAACTTATCCCACGTTGTCGAGCATTCTGGACTACATAACTTATGAAAGTGCCATTGTGTATCTTCTAGGGAACCTACTGTGGGCTTCGAAACTGAATGCGATTTCCAACTTATACAGACTCATGCTTTCGTTCCTTCTCTTCGCTATATGCTTAGATACTTGCGTTCGCGTTGCCCTGCTCTTGATGTCCTCCAAAGTTTCTGATGCTGATGTGGTCTCATAGACCATCGACGCCCACAGAATTCACTCAGAGTGACAAGTGATAAGTTTGTTATCAATGTGACGACTCACTCTCCTTCTTTCTCAGCTATTTGACTTGCGTCTTCTGTAAGTTAGATTGGGTGACGTACGGCCTCTTCCAACCTAAGGACAAATGATGTACAATGTCATGACTCTTGGAAACGCTTCACCATGGAGGCCTTTGATCCAGCTCACGGCAAGGAATATGAAGATTCCGCCCTACGATACTGTCGCTAAAGGTGCTGGTGTAAAGTACATTGAATCTTGGGCCGATTGGATCGAAGCTAACAATCCTGCCGACATGCAGCCAGTTCTTATGCGAAGTATAAAGAAGTTGCTAACGTGATGGGATGTATAGTATTCAAGGCTTTGGACAATTAGGTATGATGAGAAGGGTTTCCCTACACTGCGCCTTCGATAGTTCTTGGTTATTAACTCCATATATAGTAACCCATTTCGCTGCAGCAAAACAGACCGTGCGTATCAACCCGCAACTGACTTATGTGCAACAATGACGATCAAGGCGTTGTGATAGAAATAATATACTAGAGAAGGTAATCAATCGAATTTAAGAAGCCGACGAGAGAAGTTCCTCCACATAGAGCAATTGAACCAAAAGTTAAATCAGACGGGATCTAATGTTTCAATGTGGTCAGTGTCCTTAGAGTATTAGCCATCTATGAATACTAAGCAGAGGCTTGGTCGAAATAGGTGGATGAGAAAGTGCAAAAATGAATTGGTGATAGTCAATCTTGTATGCCTTGCAATTGTTATCATTTTCATCCAAATTAAGTGATGGATATTGGAACCAAGCCTCCAAATCTTGACGAAAGGTATTATCACTTTTGAAGATTGCCCCACCAATCATATTAAGATTTCCTTTACCCTTATACCTTATGTAATGATGGCCAAACACCTGCTCTTGAATCAGTATAAAATGGAAAACCAGGAGCCCTGCTCAGTGGGGATCCATATTTTACGTTGTTAGCTGAAGAGGATGGGCATGCCTGTTAATATTATCTAGATCGTCGCTCTACTAAGCGAACATACTATGAGGCTCTACAAATCCTTGAAGTTTTCCAACCAACTTTGCCCAGAGTCAGCGTTGAAAAGGAATTTCATGCTGCAGGATCCATGACAAAGCTGATGCGTAACTGCCCCATACCGCGGGTATTGAGAGATGCAGATATGGGGTTGTTTTCCAGCTTTCGATGAGGCAGTCAGGTTATGAAGTCTATCCTTCAACTACACCGCCGTATCCGTATCCTACCTCTATGTATTGCCTGAGTGGCAGAGTAGGTAGGTAAGTAGCGAGAGGTTCCTATGGTGATAATGGGGAGAGCTAACCCTATTTAGCATTTATAGATTTAGACAAAAAGAATCTAGTGCAAGAACTAACACTACTGCAACACCTTTGCATGAATAAATATATGTATATATATATATATATATATATATAATATATATGGTACTCAACAAACAGATGGAAGTCGAGCTTTACTTGGCATGAATGAGTGGGAAGCTGCACTTGTGACTTCGTAAAGACGTGACAATTCAATTGATTCTGCATGTGGGAGGTCCATGCGTGCGTGTATTGATGAACTGCCGGATAGCGCCGCTCCGTGCCGCCCACCGAGACTGCGTAGTGGCGTTGGGTAATAGCTGCAGGTACACGCCATCGCCAACCATCAATCTCATCTTGAGCTCTCTCTCACTGGACTCAGCAATCGTCATTTATCCTGAATTTCTTATCGACAATCATCACCATCCCCAATCGTCCATACAATCAATTATCCCCCTGTCACCATGGCATTGACGAAACACCATCCAAACGCCTGAACCTGACAAACAACCAATAAATAACGCATTCCGCCATGACTAAATCAATCTGGGTAAACACTCTCCCTTATCACGCTTAGACCGAATAGGCATGTGCATATCAATCCTGGTATCGGTCAAGCTTTTGTCTTGCCTGCATCACCGACGGACTGGCGGACTGGCGGACTTTCTACGTTCATTCATCTTATCGTCGAGTTCGTGTTGTGCGATATTGCACTGGGTTGCACATTATGTAGGTCATTGCTGCATTGCGAAGAACATGCTTGCGGGTACTGCTGCAAGTTATGTGGGCGAATTACTCTCGTACAAGTATCTCATGGCTTGCACCTTTCCTTTTCTTCGTTCTTGTCTTGTTTCCCCTACTGCCTAATCTTCTTCGGCGTGGAGTCAATGTAAATAGTTTTGCTCTTTTACAATTCTTTACACTGTCACAATTCCTTCATTACAGTCAAAAGTGTCATTCTTTCAAGAAAATGGTCTATCAATCCTTCTTTGCCGCAACGGCCATAATCGCGTGCGTCTCTGCTGCAGCACCATCTCTCAGACTGAGCACTCCTTTGGCTTTCAAGGCACCCTCTCCCAATGTAGTGTCCTCTAAGGTACTGGAACTTAATCGATTTCCGGGCTCTCAGAGCGCAAAGCATCTCAACGCTATCCGAAGAGGCGGTTACGAGACAGGCTACTCCAATTTGACATCTCTTTTCGAAGGCGAAGAGTTCAGCACTAATGTCACCTTCTCGGAGGCCACCTTCAACCTCATTGTTGACACGGGGTCGAGCGATACGTGGCTGGTGGAGACGGGTTTCAGCTGGTAGGCGGTTCAGATCTTTACTCTTACGATTTCGGGACCACTGACGATGACAGTGTTGACGTTGTAACTGGCGCCAATGAAACCGAGGACTACTGCTCATTCGGACCAACCTGGACTCCAACTCCGCAATTCACCGATATCTCGGGAGAAAACTTCAACATTACCTACGGTGATGGCGAATTTCTTAGTGGAATCATGGGCTATGATGCTGTAACTCTAGCCGGTATCACCGTTCCAAAGCAAGAAATAGCGGCGGTGAACTTTGCAGCTTGGTATGGTGATGGAGTCACTTCTGGACTCCTTGGACTTGCATACCCATCAATCACATCCGCCTACAATGGCACCGACCCTCATGACGACAGCGTTTCCCTTCCCTACGACCCCATCTTCATTACCATGTACAAAGAGAACCTTACCGCACCACTCTTTTCTCTAGCTATTGAACGCTCCGAATCTGGCCCAGCAGGTTACCTCGCTCTTGGTGGTCTTCCACCCGTAAACTACACCGAGCCCTTCGCCAGCACTCCTATTCAATATCTCACGGCCGCCAATGGAGGGGATGCATTCACGGAATCTACTTACACCTACTACGTTATCTCACCCCAGGGCATTATTTACCCAGGTGCCAATGGCACTGTCAATGCCACCGGCTTCCAAGCCATTGTTGACTCGGGTACCACGCTTAACTACTTCCCAACTGAAATCGCCGATGGGATCAATGCTGCGTTCGACCCTCCAGCTACCTGGTCCGATGACGAGGGTGCTTATATTGTTGCTTGCAATGCTACTGCGCCTTCTCTTGCTGTTGAAATCGGTGGTGTCTTACTGTACACTAACCCTGCCGATTTGATCTTGGATGATGGCACAGGAACTGATACTTGGTGAGGTCTTCTGCTTCAACTATGAGAATGACGCTAATGATTGCAGTATCACCGGCATTGATGATGCGGGAGAGAGTGGTCTGCCAATTCTTGGAGATGTTTTCTTAAAGTGAGTTTTGTTTGAACTTGAAAACCTGATTCATGCTGACAAGTGTAACTAGGAATGTCGTTGCTGTCTACGATCTCGGTGCTACAGAATTGAGATTTGCGGCAAGAGAATTTTATGCCATTGACTAGGTCTATCCTAATATGTTACTGTTCAGTTCAAATAAACAATTGTTGCCAGGCGTTTTACTATACTTGAATTGTGACTTCGATAATTGTTTGTAACGGTCTCGATGTCTCGTGATGTTTCCACTCCAGATAGGTAGCTAATTTGTGATGGTTACGTATCGGATGAGTTTGTCATACCAATCGCGTGGATAAGAGTGAGACTTCGTAATTGAGTTTGGCAATCTATTATAAAGAGCTAATTTTATACAAGCTTGATACTTTCCAGATATTATTATGTTCTTACTGGGGCGTGAATTGAGTGTGACGCTGGGATCTTAACACACAACGGACAGCAACATTGCCTATTTATTATGTGTCTATATTCCGAAATGTGTTGATTGATTAACCGAATATATATGTATTATGATATAAATGTTTAGCATTGATCACGAAGGAAACGTGGTTTTCGATTTTAACCGTCTACCTACACCTCTTTGTTCTCATCGCTTAATATCTTTAGGTAATTCTTGAATCCAATTCCATATTTTGAATTAGATCCTTGTGAACAATCCCGTTCTCTTGAAGTTTGAATATGATAGTACTAACGTGTCCTTCCACAGTTACATGATGCTGTGGCCCGAAATCTTTCTCCACCACGGAAGATTTACCGCGATCCGGGCTTCTCTTTTACTGATATATTTGCCTCATTTACCAAAATTATGACTGTCGGGGAGACTCCCAAAAACAAATGCAATCTAACATTATTCTGGTTTCTTTATGAAGCATTATCTACAAGCAAGGTTACTGTCCTACTCATTCTTTCCCTTTCCGTATCCGGTTCCATTTCCATCCAAGTCGAGATCTTTGCCATCAAAGTCGAAGTTGATAACCCCAACTAAGCTCTTGATACTAACTACAAGGACATCGAGATTATGTGTAATCATGCTTGAAATAATCTCCATCACCGCATATGCCGAATAACCCCTATCTTGCATGTGTTTGATGCTCAAGACATCCGGATCAAGCTCCCTTAACCTTTGAGAAAGTTGATATGGTTTGGGAAGTTCCATTCGAGGTGGTAACGATTGACCAGTAGAGACGGCGGATGAAAGTTGGTAAAGAATAGATGTTATTTTTTCTTCGGTGGGATTTGTTGGTCCAATAAGTTTGGAGAGATCTTCAAGCCATATGCGATTGCTAGAATCTTGACGATAAGACTTATCGGAACTTTCTGCTGCCCAGACTTCAGTTGCATAGGATAGTAACGATATATAATCAAGGAGCCTAATATCGACAATTGATTAGATACGGTAAATTGAGATGAAGGGGTTGAGTGCTGATTTAAACTTACACGTTTAACTGCGAGAGAATATCTTCAAAAATGTCCACAGGAAAACGTCCGCCTAAGCCAGGTTCGTATTTCTGAAGATAGACGTTTGTTTTGCAAACAGATATGAGAAGCATCACCTTGTTGAACATTGCTTTTCGAGTATGCTGCAACACACGCCCACGGCTGTGTTTATCGCTGACATCGCCCTCAGTACCACGCAGTCTAGTCTTAATCGTAGAATGGACAACGGCGTGATAGTTGGCAAGCAGTTGTATGATGACTGCCATATCTTTGCGAAGTAGCCCCTTGACCGTTATAGGGTATGGGAGATAGGTGAAAAATACGGATGCTGCAGTTCCCCACAAAACACATGCGACACGCATTGCTGCGACATAATATGGTGGAAACACATATGTACCGGTTGCCGTTGCAGCTGCGTAACCTATCTTCCTCACTTGAATCTCATAGCCAATGGATAAGACTTCAGTGATTAGAGTTACAAGCCAGGCGATGAGATATCGGTGGTACCTGATCAAGAAATACATTTGGAAGAAGGAACACAACCACATCATCACAATGACGCCACTAGAAAACGTTAGTCATGATATGCACATAGTATATATTAGAAAGTAAGTACTTACGCAATTTTTCCATCGACAATATACCAGATAACATAACAACATATCAAAGCCAGGAATGATCCGGCAGTTCGAAGTACATATGATGATCCAGATTGACCCGCTGACATATTACCTCCAATAGCAGCTATGATGACAGACCAAATAAGACGGTAGTGCGTAAATATTTCCTGAGTCTGGTGGAGATACGCAACAATGGCACAAGATAGAGTAGCACTGGTTATCTTGTTAGTATGGCAAAGATAGCTACACTTCATTTTGCTTACCATGCTGATCTGAAACCAAAACTGAATTCAGGTCCTCGAAGAAACTCCTGAATCACTCGCAGGTGAACACCAAATCTCTCGAACCAGTTTCTAGGTGGAAGATGCTCGATGTTGCTTGTTGTTCTGTCAGAATTCCCATACAATAGTCGCTTCTCTTCTTGGGAATTTGGTCTATCATCATCGGCTACGGATGATTCTCGAGTGTCCCAAACACTATAGAACCAACCCTTCAATCTTAGAAGAGAAGGCATAATCAAATGATTTTTGGACATGATTCCTTCAGCAACGATCTTGTCGGAATGATTGACAAGGTCGAGTACTGCCAGACCAGTTGTGTAGAGCTATTGCATTAAGTCAGATGTAGTTCAACGAAGTTATGAACCCGGTGTATAAATTGTATTTGCTCACCATGTGCTCGATGTATAATATCAAATACAGTTGTTGGCGGTCTCTTCGCGGACCTCTAGCGACCGGCCCTGCAGCTATATCTTCTTCCAAAGATTGAAATCGCTCCACCTGGTCCGCAGAAAGACCTTTATTAGTTGCCCACGCTGTTAGAGCTTCGGTTCTTCTCGATGAAAATTCCTCTAATTTAGCCTCCAGCAATTTTGCGAACTCTGGGCTTCCCGGATTTATTACCTCTCCCTCAGCTTCAATATCCGTCTGGTCAGTTTCCTTAGCACCCGGCATGTAACCGAACCAGTTTTTTGTTCCTGGTCTAGGTATGATTTCCAGTTGCAGCCCGGTGTGCTCAAGACCATCGTCAATGGCTTCTATTATTGAGATTGCAGGATCAATTAGGGAACCGATTGAATGCTTCCATATAGTCTCATATTCATTTTGACTGAGACCTGGAGAAGCGTCGATTCCATCACGGCCACCGGATTCGAAGTCGCAGGCGAGCCATCCTCCACCAGTTACAATTGGCTTCAAGATATCTGGGATCTTAGCCAGACCACTCCTAATAATCATTAGCAAGCTCCCATGCCTACGTAAATAACCACCAGTGGATAAAAAGTTATGGTCTTACAAAGGCATCAGGATCCTCCGGAAGTGATCAGTAATGGAACCAATATCTTTCGCACGTAACTTTCCCCACGCAATTTCTCGTTTCGCAAATGCCAGTTCTTGATGCATCTTGGTATACAATGCCCTCACCTGAGCCATGTTCTTTCGCATTTCGGCATCACCAATTGTCTTTTCACATTGTTCTCGCGGCACTCCGTCTGTGTGGGGTACAGGGGAAGTAGGAAAAGTTGGGGTTGTTTGTAGCTCTTCTAAATATGATATGGTTCCCTTGAGCATCTGGCGGAGCGCGCCAATATACTTGTCTTGAACTTCGAAGATCTCTGACCGACAAGTGACAGGATATATAACTAATCCGGACACGAAGGAGATGGCAATGCCAGTGTAGTAGCATCTTATTGTAAGATATACGAGATCTCAGCATTGCTTCCAGGTAGTAAATCGCGAACAGGATGTGTATTGAACAATGCTGAAGATGTTGTATAAGATTGTTGGGATCAGGAGTGCCGGATATCTGGCTTGCATGCTGTTGCTCATAGCGATATTAACGAAGAGCCAAACGGCCGTTATCGCTAATTACGAGTCAGTTTCGATCTTTATCTCTTTTCTGGATCAATACCATGATGCTGAGCGATTATACATACCACTTTGTGACGAATTGTATTTATGCAGTCCTTCTGGATCAGTGTGAAAGCGGGCCTGCAGACCTGACCATACGGCTAAAAGTGATGTTCCAGTAGCAAAGGCAGTGAAGAGACATATGAGGAATGTCATTTGAATGAGTTTCGCACGCGGGAAAATATTGACAGTAACGACTGCAATAATGGATATCAAGAAGCACAAGGATTTGTACGTCTCAGCCACAGCGGTGCTTTGAATCATGGCGATTGAAATTGCAACAGGCACAGAGCCTCTGTTTTTGTCAATTCTTAATCTCTTGAAGGGTTTGAAATTATCTGGTAGGAATTGAACGTACTTGAACATCATCCATATCAACTTGCTATCAACATCAAGAGATTTCCATCTTGCCTCTAGGCGTTGACCGAACGTAGAGCTCATATCACTGTTCTTATGCAAGACGTAAGATTAGAAGTCTTCGTTATTCCTCAGAAATAATTGAAAAGAGAATGTTACAGATTCTGTTAATTTATCGAAACCACGAGAATATCTATAATGCGAAGAACCGCTTCATCCGCAGAGACAAATTATCTCTTTCTTTGCAACATGACGTTCCATAGGAAAAGCTTGAAAGTCAAAAAATAAATAACCGTCTTATCCGCGACGGATAAGGACGCGAACATGCAACACCCGTAATTCAACTTCAATTCCTATAGTTTGTGCAGGAATTCCAACGAGACTACTCATACCGCCTTTCTAGATTGGTTCGCATGTTCTGTTCTAAGCCATTCCTGACTGTAGAATACAAACTTCTAATTACTCTGGCGTGTGTTGTGATGGGACCGCAGTAAGTTCTCAATTATTTCCGTTTACATAGTTTCCGATTGCCGAGCTCTCGGGATTCACCAATTTCACTATTTAGATGCGGTAGTTCGCAATTACGGGACTGCAATCGAGTAAGTACATGTACCTAGTACTCCATCGCGTATGTGCGTGTTGCTCGCAACACGATGCGCCACCTTATATTGCATTGGAATATATTGCTTGACTTCGTTGCTGCTTTTTTACAAGCTCTTTAAAAGTTCGGAAGCTGTGTACACCGATTAGCTTAATACACAAATCAGCATTCGTCAGAAATCCCGAAGCTTGATGCTTTGATTAGTCTTTAATAGTCGTTTTGCCATTTGTAATGAACCCGAAAGTATAACATATTATCCATTCGTGTGTAATCGTACCACATCCTTGCAATTCTCCTATATAAAAAATACATAACTATCTTTCGCTTCTCCCCGCTAAAAGTCCAAGCTCCAAGCTCCAACGACTTCAGACTGAAACTATAAAATAAAATTGCTTCGTACTGGCCTAGACTTCGTTCTGAAGGACGCAGTCTATACCCACGCATCTCTGGACCTACTCTACACTTAATGGGGAACCGGTATAGAGCTACGTTGCACTATAAGAGTATTGGGCATCTTGTAATTGAATTGTCGTAGGCAAGTTCAACTCTCGCTCACATTGTTCAAATCTATATAGATTTAGGTTTTTCAGAGTAAGGTCACCTAAAGATCGACCCTAGAAAACCCGTAATGCCGTAGAGCCGTAGCTATTTATGTTTTACCAATAATTTGTTTTCCTTTTACTTTTGCTTACTTCTTTATTGTATAGTGTCACTACATTTGGTAGTAGCTGTGCCGCCGGCTAGGAGACACGGGGTTCACAGAGCCTAAAAGCGCGCATAGAACCAACCTTGCGGTTAATGTATTCGCTGTGATCATCATAGCTGTGACTCAGCTTTATGTGTGCTTGTTTGACAGGGGTACTTGAAGCCTTGCCTTGATATCTGCATACTCGCGCACAAGTATGCTCGCGCCGAACTACAATCATCCTGACCTAGTCTCAACGATTCCTTTCATCAATCTCTCATCTTCATATATCTAGCCATATCGTGAATAATTTTATCACCATGAATCATTCACCAGAGACAGCAGGATTGATTGCAGAGTACCCTTCACTAAAGAAACCAATCGAGACGGGCGTCGAAGTAAGTTCTGAGAACTTGACTGAATAAATGCCTTTGACTTACTTGACTGAATTAGTCTGGTGATGGGCGTGAACAGGAGTTACTTTCCTTCATTCTCTCGCACCGAGATTTGAACCATATTAAAGGCTCCCCTCAAAGACTTCTCTCGGCGATTGATGAGTTCTCTGCCACACGCGACTTCATGATCAGTATCGGAGGCCACAAGTCCAAGGTCATTTCTGACCTTGTGACAGCCGAGAGCCCAAAAGTTGTAGTTGAACTGGGCGGTTATCTAGGATACTCAGCGATTTTATTCGCAGATAATCTGCGACGCAGGAATGCACCGAACTCGAGTCTGCGCGTTTGGAGTCTCGAGTTGAACGCTGATTTCGGAGGGATCGCAAGACAGTTGATTGAGCTCGTGGGACTCAGTGATATCATCAATATAGTCATTGGACCAGCAGAAGAGTCTCTTCGAAGATTACAAAATGATGGGGTGCTCAAAAGTCTTGACATGTTGTTCTTAGATCACGTAGAAGCGCTCTATGTCTCAGACTTCAAGGTCTGTGAGGAGCTGGGTCTCTTGAAAAAAGGTACAGTTATTGTGGCAGATAATGTGGTTAGGCCTGGGGCGCCGGAATACCGCAAATTTGTAAGAGAGCATGATGGATTGAAAAGTGAAGGTGTACGAGGTTTGATCCAGCCAGGAGATCTAGAGGTAAGGTCAACTCGAACTGGAGCAACCTGAAACGTAATTTGCTAATCGATAAAGGACGAGTTGGAGATAACTTATGTGGAATAGTACTAGGGCTATTATCTATACAATTTACTCAGATGCGATGCTAAATACTATCGATATACAATATCTGAGCTCGGTTTCAAATCAACGAAGTAAATTACAACGCTATACTTCTGATATCAATAGTCATTGTGAACTGTACATAATTCCGAACTGCGCAATACCGCCATGGTTGAATCCTCATCATCGATCGTATTGAGACGGGGAAAATCAGCGTAGAGTGATGCCTGAATGACTGTTTCCTGAAGCAGATGACGTAAAGTAGGCGCAAATTGAAGCTTTTTACAGTCGTATCAGGCCAAAGAAACTGATATATGTATGTTGTAAGTACATAGCGCAGATGTTTTTGAATAAATGCTACTAATTGACGAAAATGAATGATATGTTGGATGCTGACTAATTCCACGAGTTCTCTGCTTCTACTTCCATGCTGCAGGCCTAGAAGACCAGGCTGAAGATATTACATGGAAATGATGGCATCCATAGCAGATGCATCAATACTTACGGTCGGTATTTCTGTTATCAATAATATGAGACAGAATGGGCTGCTAAGAAGGACTTCGTGGCTCCAACTAATCTGAGGTCGATCATGATCAGTTCCTCCAATACAGTCCAGTCCAGTCCAGTGGCACTGTGTGGCTGGCGTGATAATGAGGGGGGCGGCTCAGTAGCGTCTAATCCAACACACATACGAATTGGACTGAGCATTCCACGGGAGAACGACTAATCATTCCTTACGGATGAAGTTTTCATCTAAAGCCTACGTCGCGCGTAAATCGCTAGACTATCTGTTAGAAGTTAGCAATTGAAACTATTTCCGAATGTTCAACGTTAGGCTAACTTCTTCAGCAATTAAAAGCCCGCAATCCCCTGCTGCGTCGAAGTGGTTTTGGAGTTTCATCAACATCCTGGAAGCAAGCCTTTGAAGAAGTCCATACACCTCAACATCAATTCGAAATCCTCAAAAAACAACCATTAAAACAACGAAATGGATAACTCCGCTTATCTTCGTACAACATCCCTGCTGGGTCTATCCACATCTCTCTGGTTGTCTGGTATAAGTTTCTCGGCCTCACACCTCACACTCCCATCTATCTATGACCTTGATACCTCGGCTAGTACTGCTGCATTTGAGGGGCTCTACTACCGCGGTGCCCGTACTGTGGTCCCTCTTGGCCTCTTCAGCGCTCTTATGAATTGCACGGCGGCATACCTTGATACCAAGAATCGTGTTGGCTTAGCAGTCGCGGCTGGCCTGACATTCGGGACTTTGCCATGGACAATAGTGGTGATGACCAAGGTCAATGAGCAACTCCTAGAGCTTTCGAAGAATGCAGCATCTCGGGAAAAGGTTGGGCAGGCACAGATCGTGGAGCTTCTGAAACGATGGAAGTGGATGAACATGGTCCGTTCCGGATTAGCCGCTGCTGGTGGAATAATCGGACTGGTGATCATAGCTGGAAAGTTGTGATCTGGGTAAGCGATTGAGCCTGACAGATGCACAGCTCACCTGAACCCGATCGTATACGAAGTACTAAGCCTTCTGTGCAGGAAAAAGGCCACTGAATTGTTTCGGCTTCTGTTTTTTGCACACGCATGTCCAATCATCGTATATAAATACCTAATGATTATATTCAAGTTCTACATAGTTCAAGCATCAATTCTTCAACATTTACATATTTGACCAGCTCGCCGAGAAGCAGTGTATGCCTCGAGGAATGGGACCATATTTCTCTAGCAATTGAGGTGATATATATGACCGATCTCAGTATCCAAGAAATACTTAGTAGTGTGTATACGTCCATCATGGGTATAGGTCCATCATCAATACATGGCGTTCAATATAAGCTGCCTTGATCTTGTAGTGATTGTTGATAATCTCACTAGCTGGAGACTTTATCACTTGGATAATTCGAGCTCGACCTAGCTTCATTGTATACCCTTCAATGAAAACAAAGATTATATTGGCAAGAACTGTCTTAGAAGGCCTTTTCCATTTCTAGTGGATTAGAGACAAGCGTCTCTTGGCACTTTTTTAAAGTTGCAATCTTAGTAGTTAATATTCCACGTCGGGTAAAGGTAACCAACCGGTAATCCCTTTCCATTGCCACTTATATTAGAAGTCTCAATCTGAACTGACAGAGACGTAAGAAAGCAATGAGCTTATAAGTAGCCTTACTAGCTTCGTTGATTTAATGCCTTGTCCACCAGTCGGACCTTTACAAATTTGACTAGTGAGGGCCTGCAGTGAAGACAGACAGCCCTGCACGCAGAATGGTAGCCATGCATGACGCTTTATATGTTGGTCGAGTTCCAAAAGGATAGGAAATCAAATGTGGAAATACTGAACAAGCAAATCTATGGATTGTATTGACGTCCTAATTCACCCCGAACTCCGTTATAAAGATAAGGGCTGTTATTGGTACTCGTGCGCTGCTTCCAGAATACTAGAGCTTGTAATTGAATGCAATCTGGTGACCGAGCGAAATATTTGATATTCTACGCCTTGGAAATCGAGACTTTCAGCGCACTTAGTGTTACTGAGAAATAGATTGAAGCGTTGACCTCTAGATAAGCTATGCCTGTGAAACGTGGATGTTGGTGAAGTAGCAAGACACGTCGACAAAGATGCAGCAACAATAAGGTTGTGGTTTAGCAGAGGCTTGTTCGATACTTATATCGCACGTTTGACGCTGCAATGGGAGCTTTAGCTGCAGACCGGCTAGGATTGCATGTGTGTAAGTTACTGAACGATTTCCTCGAGCATATGACTATCAGATGTGTTCACTAATCAAAGGTACCGACTTCGACAAATGATCATCAAATTCTGCATTTAGACATAGTTATCGAGTTTCTTTCCCAAAACCACCTGTGCAACCTGTGAATTCATCTTCCATTTATCCCCTGTTGCTTCCTCTTCTTCCAAATTCCTTTCACCACTTCCTTCTACTCCATCGTCTTCTGCGCGTCCAAGTGTAACTTTAAATGCAGGTAATTCGACCTGTTTCACAGCATTAATCCCATCCTCTCCTCCCCAGAATACAAACTCAAAGATTGGTAACCCAGCATAATAAGCGACTTCATCATTCGTGATGCAAAAATCATCCCATATTGCCTCAGGATTCCGCTTTTCTGAAACTATAATCCCTCTCCATAACTCTCCCTTGTGATTAGTTTCATCACGATATAGAAGAGTAGGTACAAGCTGAATACGAAAAAGATCACCTTTAGTAAATTGTGCAAGTAAAGGAGCCCAGGTTGTTAGGATGTCGGTTGAGTTTGAGACGAAAGATTTAATGTATAAGGATCTGCTATTGCTGTGAACAAGTACAAGGGTTGAATTGAGGTCGTTGGCGAGGTAAACTCCAGTATAGCGGTCTGCCAGATCTGACTGTGCGATATTTTCGAGGGCATTGATTAATGGACTAGTCAACGTTTCAAGAATCTTTTCCTTCAGAGTGTCCGTTGGGCTAGCAGTTAGAATACTGATTCCGATATCATACTCAGCAAGCATACTAATAACGCTGAAATAGCCCGGCACAGCACCACCTTTTGTTACGAATGTAATTGGTCGCGAGGTGGAACTGACGATAGAATCGCTTCGAAAAATCTCCCAGGGCATGCCATAGAACGAAGACAGAGTTGTCGCATAGGAGAATGGTTGAAACCAATTGAATTGGGGACTCAAGCCATTATAATGAGCAAGACAATAACGGAGAAACTTGGAAATGTCGGAAGATGAGCTATAGAGACCACCAGTGCTACAAGCGCTGTCAATATACGGTAGACTAAACAAAATTTGAGGGGATTCTTACGGTCTCTGGATGCCTTCATCAATATCCCAGTAGTTGTTACCTTTGGGTATCACAGCTACGCTGTCGTTCGGCTTAACCAAAGAACTACTGGTCATTTTCAACGGTCTCAAGATATACTTTTCCACATATTTGGTGTACGTCAAACCAGTGATATTTTCGATGACAAGGCCCAGTAGGTTGAAATTGTTATTTGAATACGTTGATTTCTGTTTCGGTGGCCACATAGGCTCTTTGTTGACAAGGTCCGCCAAGAGATCTAGGAAGTACATAATGTCATCAGCAACAGATGACAACTAACACGAACTATAGCCATCGGTCTCTGGCCACAGGCTCACCTTTCTTAGTACATGGCCGTTCAAAGCCATAATATTCGTCACATTGAGGCACACCCGGCTTTGACACAGGTGGAAACCCCAAAGTGGTTGGATCGTCTACAAAATTGATAATGTCCGCCATAGCAACTATGTGCAAGGTCAATATGGATTGATTTGGAACCTCAATATTAGGACTCTTACACTCTCTAGGAATGCCGCTCAACTGACTCGCAACGGTCCTCAAGGTTATATCTTTCCAAGGAATTTTCCCTCCATGTGAGCCTTGCAACTCTTCGATGTATCGATCAATCGAATCATCAAGATTGAGATTACCGGCAATATGCTGTTGTATGATAGCTAGGGTAGTGATTGCCTTGGTAACGCTTGCCATTCGATATACACTATTGTGATTGACCTCTTTCACACCGGGTCTTTCCGAATTTTTCTCCCGTGCAGTGTGGTGAAGGGCCCATAATGTTTCTTCAGAAGTCGTTATTTCCACCGAGAATGCGGAACTATCAAATTCCGACTGGGAAACGAGACCCTTCAAGCTGGTGGTGATGTTTTCAAATGCCGCTATCAGTATTTCAGACTCATTATAGGTGTGAAACTTTGGAATAGCAAATGCTGGAGAGGGATCAGAGCAACGTGATTGAATTTTCGTAGCTAATAGTATCAAATATAGATAGATGCTTGTAATGGTGATGCATATATGGCTATACATCTTGAATTCTTGGGCTATAGGCCAATTGTGATGTTTCTCTTGCGAACAGATGGAAGAAAAATTGGTTGGCAGATACGATAGACTATACGAGCTGAACAAATAAGATTAGTCATGCGTGTTCTGTTGTAGGCTAGAATATCGGCGATTCTTGACTTCAATTGATGTTGAGCCTTGATTGAGATCTGTACTACGTACGTCATCTGTTCTTTCAAGGCAACTCGAACTGTACCTCAGATACGACTCGGTTATTCGTTGCTTCTAACAAACATATGTAGGTGACATGTTATTGGGTCAGTCAATCGGTTGTTGCTAAATTAAGTAACTGTCATTCGCTTCCTCTTAGTCTGTGGAATGTTATGTAACTACGTAGGTAAGTACCTACATATGTACTGCGTATGTGTGAAGACTGCGTGATAGCTCCAGTCAAACTAGGCCAAAAAGACGATAGTATTGTATTATGGCTACTGCGCAATATGCTTACTACGCAGAATCATATCACCTCACTCGAAATTCAAGCATTGTTTCTATCTGCCAGCAAGTAATTAACTCCTCTGCTTCATGGTCTAGGAGTTTTTGACAAGTCTTGATGCCTTTCTGAGCGTTCCAAGAATTTCTTACGGCGACAGTACTCTAAGCCCCATAAGCGTGGTGCAATCTACACATATCAGCAACACTCTCCATTACTGCGTCTTTCGTCTATTATCTCTCGATCTCCAGAGGTACTTAGTCGAGGAGGGAATTGTATAGCAGCTTGGAAAGAAAGTAGTAAGAAAGCACGGATATTCTCGATATGGAACCGCAACCCAACCAGATTTGGAAAACGAGGAATAGACTTCATTTTGACGATATTAGTCTCCGAGTATCCTAAAATCTCGAAATTATACTCAGCTGTATCAGTCTCTAAGGCGAAAAGGTCAGAGGGGCCTTGACCGAATACTCTGCTATTACCAACAGACGTACAGCTCCAAACAACATTGTTGTACTGCATAACAGCATCGAGGAGGAAGGGGAGACGAGGAAAAGAACATAATAAGATGCAAGACACGAAGCAAAGAGACAGGAAACTGAACGCATAATACATAGGTGAAATTAGGTCTGTATTGTCTGCTAGCTGAAAGAGAGATCGCCCGGAGTAGAGTGTACCTTCTTTTAACTAAGAATATATTACGCGGAACAAGACTACTAACACGTTCCCAATAAAGTGTATAATATATAGAAGTTGTTCTCTTAATTAAGTAACCACAATAGCTATATAGGCAACACCGAGGAAGTCACCTCAGGGGAACGTGACAACAACAGATATCACCGACACATCGAAAAGCACAAGAGTCAAGAGTTTAGTCCTGCTCTGCAGTGCAACAGCATCGATGATGCATGGTAACTCTCCTAATTACAGGGCATTAAAAATTGAAGCAGTGCAGTTCGTGTGTTCCTATCATATCCGGTATCATATACATTGAGATTATCTCCATTAAAGTTTAGCTCTGCATATAGGCATAGTGAAAATTATTGAACCAAAGCCTAGAAGTTTGAGAACTTTCCCGTCATCTGGAAGACTACAAGTTGGCATCTACAAAATGAAGCTCGCTTCGGAGAAAAGTGTTCCTTGTTCTTCCACAATTGCAGCATCGCCATCCTTAATCTTGAGAACAAGGGAATTTTGTGGATCGCTGAAGAACTGGAGTAATTTCAGAATGTGATGTCCCATGAATGATGACTTTCAGAAGATTATCAAGAGCAACAATTAGTTATCTTACCTGGTAGATGTAAGGTCGTGTCCCAACGACTCCTCCAACCAACGATTTGATGATTCCCGGGATATGAGACAAGACGTCAATTCGGTCTGTCCTTTCTCCAAGAGATCCATGCAGTACTGCAGAGATATGACCATTCTTACCGTCTCCCTCCCACTGATACTCCGCCGAAATCGGCTGTGGCCAGAGAGTTTCGGGGTCCTCCTTCGACTCTGTATACTTGATGGAGTTGGTCGCTCCGGCATATATGATCTCGCCGTCTTTTGCGATACCCCCAACATTGACACATGAAGAACCATATGACGGAGGAGTAATGAATTCCATCATAATGGCTGAATATGTTGGTGTTTGAAAGGTGACGAAGTTCCATCTGGCAGCAGCGTGGTGAGGTTTCATTCCTTGAAGTGCATGGATGAACAGGCCACGTCCACTAAAGTCGTAATTCTTCTCGGGTGTAATGATACAGCCAGTAACGGTACATCGAGGCCAGAAGCGGTGTCTCATCTCGCCCCAAGGTTGTTCGGGATCTGTCCCATAATAACTTGTGCCGTCAGTCCCAACTTGGAAACCAGGCGTTATGCGCTTGAAGACAACATTTACAAGTCCAGACTCATTACGAGCTGCTTTGATAGTATATTCATCGCCTGCTTCATTTAAAGAAATAGAAAGACCGTCTGCGTAAAATGAGACCATTTCTTCATCAAAGCCATAGTTCTCGAGAGGATCTGAGAGCCAAAGATGATCTGCGGTGGTATTAGAGTTACCACTGTGATTCCAAACCTTGACGTTGAGCTGGCAAGTCGTGCGAAGGCCGCTATAATCAATGTCAGCATAGTCTTGCCAAGGGATGCGCATACTCGAGTTCCGAGGGTTATACCTACGCGACATTATTGTATATCATCTGAATAGATGCAAGCTTCCCTTCATTTGAGAACAGATAGAACGTCTGAGTCTCTACATTTGTGCTCTCCATAGCCTTCCATTTCAGGTCGTTCTTCGTCAGCTCGGTATAAGGCGTCTTTTGAGTCTGGGCGGCTACTGATCGTATGGCTTCTGCGCCATACTCGGGCTCTTCCGTTCCTACGGCATTTGCCAGTCTATCAATTTTAGCAAAAGCTTAAGACTTCATTCTTCCAGAAGGAGAGGCACACGTCTGCTTAAACCAATTCATTTTCACCTCCTAGTCGTCTCGTTTTCTGTGCGATATGCTTTTCCCTCGTTCTTATATTGGTATCGGATTAGTGAAATCCATCTCCGTAGTCGCATTCGAAGCATGAAGTTCGGAAACAGCTTATACTCGGTTAAGCTGCTGATCATCGGCGGTCAAGCGAAGGCTGCCGTCACCGAAAACCAAGCAATACTTATGTAAACAAATGTACATCAAATCACGAGAAAACGCATCTCACACCAGAATTGCTCATACTCTGTATCGAAAATTGTCGTTCTATCCCGTAACCTTAACATACGTTGAATACGGTGTATTACAATTGAGATTGATTGAGGTTAAGTCGACGAGGCCCTGAAGAATCCCTGTCTATCATCGTCTGTTTGTAACTAGCCAAACTAGGATAAATCCATGTTCTACGAGCGAATGAAAGGTTGTCCGTAGAAACATGCTGCTTAACAATCAGGTCGTTATCTTGGCTTGGAATCCAACGCTTCCTTTCAGTTGAAACGCACCCTCGGCTCAATCTGTGCAACTTGTCATCTTCTAATAGCTGAGTTACGACTTATTTGCTAATCTCGAACTATCAAGCAAATCAACATTTATAACTTCCTGCAGTCTTACGCATATCGTTTGTCAAAAGGACTTCCTATATCTAGCTTCGCATTTCATCTAATTATTTGAAAAAGTCAAAACAAATAACCAAAATGTCGTCCTTCGACAAGCTGTTCCAGAAAGCATGCGAGGCACGCGAGATTCCTGGTGTCGTCCTTCTTGCTACTGACAGGTCTGGTGCGTTGTTCCCTACTACTTGTAGGTGACCTTTTAATGGATATGTAGGAAGCTTCACGTTTGCGAAAGCGTTTGGAGAGAAGAAACCGGGAGTGAAAATGGATTTGGATGCTACTTTCATCCTGGCGTCTTGCACCAAGCTCATGACCTCTATCGCAGCGCTTCAGTGTGTAGAGCGCGGTCTCATCACACTCGATGAAGACGTATCTTCCATTCTTACCGAATTGAAAGACGCTAAAATTCTGTCTGGATTTGAAGAGAATGGAACGCCTATTTTGAAACCGGCTTTTAATAAGATTACTCTTCGGTAGGCTTCGTGTTCTTGAGCTGTCATGAGCGATGGAAGCTGATGAAAACTAGGCAGCTATTGACACACACTTCGGGCCTAGGATACGACTTAATGTCACCTGAGCTTACCAGATACCGTCTCTGGACCGGGAAACAGCCAGGTACCAAAGGACTTAGTCGAGCAGAGCGGTTGGATTTGCCTTTGTTATTTGAACCGGGCACAGCTTGGATGTATGGTATGAGCACCGACTACGCCGGTATTCTTGTCTCGCGACTTTCCAATCTCTCACTAGAGGAGTATATGCAGAAAAACATCTGGGACGCTGTAGGTGTGGATAACATAACCTTTCATGAAGGTAAGAAGCCATATTCTGATATGGGAGTGAGCTGATGATATGATAGAACTCAAGCAGAAAGTTCGATCCAATTTGGTACAGATGACATATAGAGCAGGAATCGATAATCCAGGATATGGTTTACCAGCCGATACCGGCAAGCCGGTAGAGTGGTACGAAGAACCCTTGTTCGACGCCGTCCCCATAGGCGATGAGATGGGGGGTCAGGGCACAACCGGAAACCCGAGTGACTATCTCGAGATCCTGAAATCAATTCTGAAAGATGACAGCAAATTGCTCGAGCCCTCTACAGTTAAAGAAATGTTTACACCCCAGCTAAATTCTGGCAGCAAAGAGGCTCTCCGGTCTTTTACCGAGAACGATATCTGGGAAGGCGCTTTTGCTAGCCACGAAGCTGGCACGGGAGTGGACTGGGGGTTGGCGGGTCTATTGAATGAAAATGATCAGAAGACGGGAAGAAAGAAGGGAACGCTGACTTGGAGTGGGATGCCAAATCTGCTGTGGACTATTGATCGCGAAACTGGATTGGCATGTTTCTATGCGAGCAACATACTGCCATTTGGGGATCACGCGAGTCATCGTATGCAGCAGCTATTTGAGAAAGAGGTTTACTCGAGGTTTGCCGCAGCGGAGCAGTAACCTTTGTAAACATACGTGATGGACATACAGAACTTACTTCGGAGCGAGTGTGAAAGTGAGTGCTTCTCACTTCATTGATCGCCGGATTAGGCATGTACCGCATCATGTAGTAATCAGAATAGCTGCAGAGTGGAATCTTGCTCTCTTTCTCCTTCAATCAATTTAGTACCCCGATCTGCTGCACGTACACTCCAAATCTTGAGTGATATTGGTAGCAGGCTCTTATTCTTACAATATGAGGATAATTCGTTGCAGCTACCCGATGTTTAATACAACCAGGTTTGTGACTTTTTGTTTTCTGGAAAATAGTGAGATCGTTATGGCTCTCATATTCAAAGTGTGTGGTTCTACTTAGCGTTGTAATTGCGTACTCGTACAGGAACAACTATATACTTTCGTATTTCAAATAACACCGTTGTAGTAAAATGATATAGCGAGCGAGAGGGTATACTATTTAATGTGTCGCTGGAGATGTTTCTAAAGATTCGTGTCATGATTTTATGTTATATCGTAGCTATATTGAATATAGGTACTTGTAATATACAGTTTCAATGTGTCTTCCCTTCCATGGATCCCTCGATTCCCTCCAGATCACTGTATAATCGCCATTGGTAGTCTAAACTCGGATCATTAAATCTTGCCTTTACATCCAACGTGCCCATATTTTCTACGTCTTCGCGTTCCATCTCGAAATCGGCCTCCAGATTCTGCTGGATTTGCCAATCAACAACGCTCTTTGGTATGATCGAGCGGCCATTGTTCACTCCCCAAGCCAGAGCAACCTGCGCAGGACTCTTCCCATATTTCTTTCCGAGTTGTTTCAGAAGAGGCTGGTCAATCACTCGCATCATATGTGAGATTTCTTTGCTCCAGCCAGTCGTCCGGTAGAAGTCGTTCATATTGCCAAGTGGGCTAAATTGAACAACATGGATTCCCTTGCTTTGAAGCCATATGTTGAAGTCTTTTTGCTGCAAATACGGGTGAACTTCCATCTGATGAACGGCAGGTATCTGCGAGTAGAGGATCAGTAATGAAACAATCGGCTGGTTCTGGCGGTTTATCACCACTACGCACTATATCGCATTGCTCGAGCAGTTGCTGGATTTCTCCCTTGGCAAAATTCGATACTCCAATAGCCTTGGTCTTGCCAGTGTTGACTATCTTCTCCATCGCCTTCCATGTATCGATGTAAGTAGTCTTTCCAGCAATTATCTTTCCATTCGCATCGCGAGGGAAAGGTTCGTCCCCACGCGCAAATGTGCAGGGATAGTGCATCATCAGCAAATCAACGTAGGGCATGTCGAGATCACGTAGAGAATCGTCAAGAGCATTTTCTACATCGTCAGGATGAAAGCTATTGCACCACAATTTGGTGCCGACAAAGATCTCCTCCCGAGCAATGCCGCTATCCTTGATTCCCTTGCCGACTTGCTTCTCGACATTATAGACCCGGGCGGTATCAATTAGACGGTAACCTACTCTCAAGGCCTTACTTACGGCATCTTCTTGAGCACCGGGGTCTTGAAATGTACCGAATCCAATAGCAGGGATTCGGGCTCCTGTGTTAAGGGTATGTTGAGTGGACATGATTGAGAGCGCTCGGCGGACGCTTAATGTTATCTCAAACAATGGCTGTGAGTTTATCCTCTTGGAAGATATTTTTGAAAGCGTTGAAGCTCGTACATGGAGGATCGATATAGAAGGCATGATGTCTAATCGAAGTCGAAGATATAGGATATGTATAAAGAAAGGACTTCGTTGTTTTCTATGATTGATCTCAAGTTTATGGGTCGAAAGAACCAGTCCTGTGCCACTTTACGATGCTCGATGGCGACATAACCCATACTGTACAATGTACCGCTCGACTCGGGCACTTTGTACCCCGTGACGAGGCACACATGAGAACATCCAGAAGAAGGCAAGATCAGCTATCTCTTACAGCGACCAAGCATTAATTATAGGACTGTCCTTGGAAAATCACTTCGGACTTTTGCCAAAGCGGCAGACTTAACCACCATTTCAGTCTGAAAATAGAGAACTCAAAACCAAAGTGGTAGTCTATAAAGTAACAATTTTGATTAGTATCGCAAAGTGTAGATTGAAACCAATTAGATTAGCAAGACAAAGTGCAAGCATAGTTGCGTCGAGGCTATCCGGTTTTATATAATTGTTCAAGTTGAGGAGTAGTGGTATTGCAGCTTTGACATTCAAAGTGAGCAGCTCCAATAAAGAAGTGCAGCTGTACACCCGCATCGGCATGTAGAACCAACCCGTAGTTATAGAGAGCTTTTCTCTCTATTAGACAATCAACCAACTACGAGTTCATTTCCAACTGAAACGGTATATACTGAATATATACTGCTACGATGTATGTTTTTGTCGGCAATCGTTAGCTACTACTTGGGCTCACCAGTGCAACAAATGTTGCACAGATTCTGGATCAATTGAACGTAACGCTGGCAGTCGAAAGAAACCGAGTTAGTCAAAACTCACATGGTAACAACTGACAGGAAACTCTACATCCATGCACTTAGGGGAGCTCTATTGTTAAGATGTTTACTAACCTTTGGATCCTTGGGATAACAATTGAATCAACCAAATCAACTACCTTCGTTGAATTCTTGGTTAAATCAATTGATTCTAAGTATTATACTCCATAGAATGTGGTAGTAACCTGAGGGTGATAGAAAATGAAGTAAGGTAGGAGGAGGTAGCAAGCGGAAGGCGGGGAGGCGGGGAAGTCGGTAGCTTATTAAAGTGCGAAGTATGTGAATACCGAAAATGTTCGCACAACCTTCCCATATTTACAAAGTAGACACTGTAGGTGCCTTTACTTGATTGACTTTCTTGCTATTGAACGCATGCAAGAACAAGACCTATCTTTTGTTGAAATACATATTGATCCTTCCGTTATGAACAGACCACATCGTCAGCATATCCTGCGAATGTGACCATTATGAGCAACACGGCCGATCCCTCTTTTCGCGAAGTCAAAGAGCGACAAGGCGGACCTCAGATCGCATCCGCGGACCTCTTTCGTTTGGACAATCGCACAATAGTTGGTAAGTCCTTACAGAACAAACTCGATTTTGTTGGAAATATTGGCGCAAACAGCTGACATATGTGATATATTCCAGTGACTGGAGCGGCAGGCTTCTTAGGAGTTCAAACCGCACAGACTATTCTCGAGGCCGGTGGGGATGTTATCGGTCTAGATATCGCACCCGCCCCTCCGACGAAAACCTGGGGTAAGACAACTTCTCCATTCTTGAATGACAAAATTACTAATCAGCTTCGACAGAGGATCTGAAAATTGTTGCAGAAAAGTCCGGCGGGGTCATTACTTACGCCAGAGTCGATGTCAGCGATTCACAAAGCGTCACTGATAGCTTTAGTAAATTCGTGCCTCTCTTGCGGCATCCCATTCGAGGATTGGTGACATGCGCTGGGGTTTCAGATAACGACCCCGCGCACGAATTTGACATTGAAAGATTTCGACGTTTAATGGAAATAAACGTTGTGGGAACTTTCACGATCGCCAAAGCTGTTGCACTGGAGATGAAGCGGGCAGACGTCAGTGGCAGCATGGTATTAGTAGCTAGCATGAGCGGAACTGTTGTCAATAAGGTGCGTTCGTGTTTATTTCTGCCATCTGTGTCTCCTGAAGTAAAGCTTGAAAGGGCAATTCTAACATAAGCTAGGGTGTTGATACTGCCGCCTACAATACTTCCAAGTCCGCCGTGCTGCAACTCGCGAGATCTTTGGCAGCTGAATGGGGATCACGGAAGGGAATGCCCTTAATCCGAGTCAATACCTTATCCCCTGGCTATATTCGAACTGCCGCAACTACAGAGGCATTACAGAAGCCTGGAATAGAGCAGCAGTGGATAGGAGATAATATGCTATACAGGCTGAGTCTAGTAGATGAATACCGTGGTCCAATGCTCTTCTTGCTCGGAGATGCAAGTAGCTTTATGACAGCCTCCGATCTGAAAGTAGACGCGGGGCATTGTTCGTGGTAGATCACATAATCTACAAGGAATATATCATGTGTTTTTCTGGAAAGCTTGTGATGAGTTTGCGTCTGGCAGAGTAGAATGAGGACATAGTTTAATTCATGTTTGATATAAGCGCAATCTGTCAGGTTGTTCAATATACACCTATTCTGCTCATTCCCTCATCCACTATGAGTATTACATAATCATGTAAATGTAGAATTCTACTAGTATAAACTATGGCAATTGCCATTCTAGGATAGAGGTTGGCGCCGTGCATTACATTGATTGGTTGGAAATAGAACTTTCGAAATCATTCAGGTCGGATGCTTAGCTAATTACGACCCGACGTGCCCGAGTCTTTTAGGATGTAAGTAAAACCTTGCCCGGCACGGAGCGGAATGGAGCCCATGAACCTCTTTCGCGTCGCAGAAGGCGGCATTCTTAGTTACCTTAGTTAACCTTATCGTCGATGCTAAAATTGCAGTTCAATGAGGAGAAATTTGGAAAAAAACAATAAGGCCGAGTTATACATATGGTTGCTTCACAGGGCAAAAACACAGTGGGTTGCATGTTCCTGTATGCTAGAATTGTAGTGCTCTTCTCATTTCACCACTTTCTAAGTAAGATAACAAAAACGCCGAGTTACACATATAGATGCCTAGCAGTACAGAAACAAACAAGTCCGTATACGCAATGCTACGGTTGAATACATTTGATCCTGACAAGACTTTAATCCGACAACACACCAGTGAACACAACATACCTTACTTCCTCCTTAGTACTTTCATAAACAACCAAATTGCCTTCTGTCAATCAACCAAAGAATGGATACTCTCCCTATCGAAAATTATCACGAGATTCTCAAGCAACTCAAGCATCCCACAAAGGCTACCGCAAGGCTAGCTCCACACTCTTACCATTAGCCGAAAATGGCAACGTGTCGTTGAGCGAAACATATTCCACCATGTTACCATCAACTCAACAGCTATGGAAACTTACCATGGAAAGTCGTTTAGGAGCTAGCAGACGGTCTGTCATACGAACAATCACATTCGCGAACAATTACTCCCACAGGCCTGATATAGAGGACAGTATAGGCAAAGCAGAGCCTAGCAATAACAACATGGCATTTTCGAGATCTATAAATGACCTCTTCCTGCTGTTAGAGAAATGGCATAGTAGTGATAGTGCTAATAACCAGATGGGTTGTATACATCTAGAGCTTGAGGGTAGGGAGCGATCACTCAAGAGTACAGTTGAAAAGGCGACCCTGTCTTTCTCAGTTGATGGAAATTGGACTGCGAGGCAGCTAGATGGACGTGAAAGAGTTTTAAGAAGAAACCCGGTACATTTGCGATACTAAGGGGATTCACAAGTGATACCTTATATCTCCATCGTTCCGGCTACGCTCTAATCATAGGGTTTCGCCGAAGTCTTTAATGCGGTCAGAATCTCGCATAGAGATCTTGACGAAATTCATGGGGAGCTTTGATAATAGTGAGAACCATGGGATTACTGCTCGCCGGGACCATAGAAAAGGTATGATTATCATTGTCACGAAACAAAGCTTATATACAGACTGATCTACATATAGTCCTTGAGGAAAGTCTTCATCTACTTCCCAAAAGCCTTCAATGTCTTTATCTCAATATGGAATGGGATAGCCTCTGGCTGGTACTTCTGACCAATCCGCACTTTCTGGTGACATAGATAACCAGTGTATTGGATTAAGGAATGTCTCGAAAAACCTTATTGAAATTTCTCTTGAACGAATATGTATCTCTCAAGCTTCGTTCTGGGACGAGATTGGTATAGATAGTTCTCCACAGCTAGAGAGTATATACGTTGTATTTTCACCTATTTCATCATACGGTAAGTTTAAAATATATTCAGAATACCACATTTATACAGATAAAAGTAACGAATACTATTTGAAAGAATAGTTCACTCTTCCTGACCCTAAAACCGACAACGAAGACAATAGCCAGTTTACATCAGATGAATGTTCACATCACCCGTAATTCGACGAGCCGCTGCTAAGTAAGCATTATATGTCTGTAGGCAGCGCAGTCCATCAGATGCCCAGCATTGAGAAACTAGAGTTAGATACGTATGGATCTTAGTCAGCAGACGAATGCCGGTTTGGTTCATATCTTGACGGAGTCCATAAATGTTCAACATTCTTATGGGCGGGAGATAAACCATATGGGTTAGATAAAGACGTCTAGAAAGCTTGGGGGATCGGAAGGAAAGTATTTTAATCACTCCTTACAGTCCTTAATATTATGTCGAGGCCGCTGTGCCACGGAGAGGTAGATGTGGATAATTGTCTTTCGATATGGAATAATAAACGTACATTTCGAGTTTCGAGGACATGTTCCGCAAAGTGATCTGTCAGCTCCAGCTTTATGATAACATACTCACATACAGATTACTGTTAATGCTGTGTGAAAATTATCAATGAAAGTACTCTATTCGTTGGTGGCCGAGGAATCGGAACAACTCGCGGTTCCAAAGGGATAGATCCCATGCTTCGGCTCTGTACTTTCCTCGGTCCCACCGGGGATTACGGGGAGATCTACCATAGAACGCCCACCTCCTCTACACTGCCTCTCTATTATGTAAGGATCGGCTTTGCACTCAGCTTCGGGGTGCTTGCGGTTCCTTGACCGACCAAAGGGCTTGTATATTCCTGTGCGACTATAATTGGTTACTACGCAGGGCGATTGAAACAGACTACCAATATATCGAATAAGCACCAAGATTGAGCCAGTAGTATTAATGGATAGTCTGCAGCCAAGATCTCTTGTACCTTGCAGTACTACAAATGTATACGTACATAAGGGGAGAAATAAATGCTCCGGTCAGATTACCATTATAATCAGGCTGTGTACTATTCGTATGATTCTTAGCGACGTGTTGAAGAGTAATGTTTACAGGCATAAAATCCTCACAAGTCTACAAGTACCGTATAGTATGTAGAGTACTCCATCGCTACAAGACTGAAGATCTTACACAGCTGATATATAAGAATAAGTCAAATTAAATTGACTCAGCAAATACTGTCACATTCTCCACCTTTGCATTTTCTGCCGTCACATTACATTGACTCTCGTTCTGAATCCTTTCGTATAGAGGTTAAATGCAACCTCTTAAGTACTTCTTCTGCTGACACCTAGGCATCAAGAAATAGCCGCCCGACTCAATACTTGTACAGAGGTTCATTAGGTAGATGTTCATTTCTAGGGTTATTAGCTAACACTACTCTACAGATCACGAAATACTACGCTATGACATCTTTTGGGCCTCAGTACTACAAGAATACCTTGGCAACATGCTATGAAAATACAATAGCTTATATGATCCTCTTGGAAGCTATTATGTCAGACACTCGGGATGCTACTTTTGGGGAATGAAGAGAACTAGTAATGAGAACGCCTCTTGGTGATACAAACTGAATCCTGTAGCAATCCGGCGTTTACGAAGTTTCCTACTGGGCTTAATATCCTCAACCCTCCAACTAGGGGATTCACGTATATTGCCAAGGTCAATCATACCAAGTTTTTCATGACAAAAATATGCCTGATCTACGAGTATTTCTCTTTATTAGATAACAATCTTCATATATAAACCAAAAATTTCATTTTGGCAGCCTACTTATATACGAAGGATCATAGAGCTTGCGTATTTATCATAAGATACATATGTAGATCACTCTTGGCTTCGTAAATATGAGTATGTGCGTAAGATTCTGTAAGCACGATATGGCGCCCAGTTGACTGAAAGATTCATTATAGAAGAGGCGGAAATGTATAAGAACCCTCAGGATGCCACAACTCGTTCGCAAAACAATCATTCTCAGAAACCTCATTTCAACTCATCAGCTCCTTAGTCCAAGACACCACCCATACATATATCAATATTGTCCAAGATTCAGGATCGATTCAATATGAAGTTCTCCATCTATACATCCTCCTTGGCAATGGTGGCCGCTCTCACCGCAACTGCCTCCGCTGCGACGTGCGTACAGCAACGCAATTCTCTCTTCACATACATTGTGACCGCTAGTGGTGTGAATGACATTCCCGGCATCTGTGGAGGACTCTGGGACAATTTGCACGGGTTTTCCTCGTGCGGAGCAAGTTCCACTTCCTGTGGGGGCGAAGATGGCAATCTCGAGTGGAAGTTTGACGTCGGTGTTGGCTGCAACGGCGGGGATGTGGAGGCTACCTGGTGGGAAGCCACGAAGAACAGCTTCGGAGCAATCGACTGTCCATAAATGTGGACATCACTTGAGCCACTGGGCAATCTTTTCTACCTCCTTCCCAGATCGACCAAATATCCGATATGATGGCAATGATGGAAGTGTAGGAGAAGTTGTTTTGGACGAGAGGTTATTTTCAACAAATATTCGTCTCATTCATATAAAAGTATCTTGTTTTGAGTCTTTAATATAGCTATAGCTGCCAGTCTTTACCACAATATATCCGCTAGCACCGAAGCCGAGCCTATTCTCTGTAGCGTGAATATGTAATACCTGTGGTAATGCTTTTCGTAAATCGTACTACTCCCTGTAATTATTGTTGAGATACGTATATATTAGCAAGTAAGGATAGATCATAGTAGCAGAATTAAGCGGGACCAGGTTGGGGTTGCAAGAATTCGTAGTATCTGGCGCGACTATAACGTATAACCAACGTACCATACCGGGGCAAGTATTATATAGCCGACCCCCTTGAGTACGGCAAAGTTAGGAATACAGTTCAGAGTCTTGTTTTAGTATGACTTTATAGGATAATACTGAAGTAAAGTCAAAAATTTGTAGTATTTAATCTTAGTGACACAAAATGTAGTTATACTTAAGTTAATACTAGTTATATAATACAACACCGAAGCTGTCTCCACTACCAAAATAAATACACTATATCTTTGTTTCTACTACTAAAACAAAAATGCTAACCTTTACCATCTTATTAGGCATATAACAGGTGGTTATCATGAATCACCCGTAAATTTGGTCGCTTGTTACTCATGCAAACAATGCCTATGCCTCTTAGTCTATTCATCTAGCTGTTATCCCTTAAATTAATACACATATCTGAACATGGGATTCTCTACATCTGTTACATCTTCGAATCCGTTTCTCAATCCTTCCGTTCGCATCATCTCCAGTTCTTCAGCCCCCAGACCTTGTAGGCTCTTGTCTCGCTTCATATTCTCCCACATGTACACAAACCTTAGCAGGACGTTCAGTCCAGCATGCACACAGAATGCAGCTAGCATTACTGCCAGCCCGGTCTCATAGGCTGGCGCTTCGGAGTCTGGAAATAACTGAGTTCCGATAATAGGTCCCAGGCAGTAAAACACGAAGATGATCGTGTTGGCCGTCGTGCGTTTGGTTGAGCCGGCTACGTTGGGGCCGATCAGACCCAGCATGATGAAGAACCCATTGTTCCATGAGGCCAGTAGCCAGACACCCACCATGCGTGACCAGGCGTGTGCGAGATTATGGGGGAGTAGCTTGATCATGAGTGTCCCTGCGATGGCGGGTAACATGCTAGCTGCAGAGGTGAGAAGTCGCGAGTTGGGCACATAGTTGATTACAAGCGCAGCAGCGAGAGCGAAGATCGTACCTAGGGCGCCATACGGCATATTGAGCAGGGCGACCTCCAAATTGTCAAAACCTAGATCAGCCATGATGATAGACTGAAAGGTCAGCGCTCCGCCGACGAGTGTATTCATCATAACGGTCACCGCGATGAGCCAGACTTTCACGTCGAAAATAGCCTCGATCATTTGGGCCTTCACAAATCGACGTGACTTTGTGCCTGTCTGGTTCGAAATGATGCGTTGTAGCGCGACGACACGCTGATTCTCGGACAGCCACGGAGCGGAAGCCGGGTTATCGGGGACTAACCACAACCAGAGAGCGCCCCAGACAATAGTTATAGCACCGAGCACAAGGTAAATCCATTTCCAGGTCGAAATGGTGCCGTGAATGGAGCCGAGTCCGTAGGTCAGTACTGAGCCAAAAATGGTGAAAACGCAGATCATAGTAATCCAAAGCGCGGAGCGGGCCGCTTGCTCATGTCGGGTGTACCACATTGCGGTTATGGTGATGAATCCGGGATTTATAGAAGCTTCAGTCATACCGAGGAACCAACGGGTGATGGCGAGACCAGCAAAGGAGGAGGTTGCGGCTGTACACATGAGGATTGCACCCCAGATCACAATAAGGCAGCCGATAGCTTTGGCGATGGGAAAGCGTTGGAGAAGTGTGCTACCGGGGTATTGGGAGACTAGATAGGCGAAGTAGAAGATGGAGCTGTGGGGAAGACAGGTTTAGCTAGTACATAGCAATAGGTAGAGGGTACTTTCTCACCTGGCCCAGGCATAGTCTTGACCGACAAGATTGTTATCCTCGATGATACCAAAGATAGACGCGGAGCTAAGCGTACTCTTGTCGAGATACATTAGACCTGTAAGCATGTTAGTCACAGGAGATGCATTTAGATCATTTACGAACATACCATAAGTTACGCAAAGAAATGGCAGAATATGGCAATCGATTTTCTTCAAAACCTGTTTAGACTGCTCCGGATCAGGATCACCACTGGCAAGTGCCCGTGCAGCAAGAGCTCCAGCCTCATCATCAATGAGACGTTCTATCTTGCCAACCTCAACTGGCTCAGAGTTAACAGATGCTTGTGCAGTTTTTTCATCAGAGGAGATCTTGTCAGACATGTTGACGCAGGCCGTCAATGATCGTAAAAACTTGGGTAAGTGCCGGGTGCATACATATATGCAAGTCACCTCGACATCTTATCGTAAATCCCCATTATTAGTTGAGGGTTACTATGTAGTCTCCGTTTATTGTGGTTAAGAAACGTCGAAGGCTTATCGTAAATCCCCGGCCTAGGTTGCGTGGTGGCCAAGGGTTGCATCAGTCCCCGGTCATTGTCGTCGAGACACCGGTGGCCCTAACTCCTGAAGTCACTTTTGGCTGGAATATTGAGCCAATGAGGTAAGACACCGGTGCTAAATGCCGATATCTCCTACACTGACCAGCGTGTGTCAAAACTTACCGGGAAATTCCAAGTCCTGAGCTCCAAACCCCACCAAAATTCGGCGACTTTTAAAAATTAGCATATATCAGAATTTGGATTGATTAACTAAACTGATCTACATGACGTTTGATTGCATCCTTTGCCCGGCGAAGTGCACCTACATTTATCGAGATTTTATCTACACAACATAGTATGAGTCTAGGCATCTGCAAGATGAACACCTCCTCGCTAAGGAGCTCGCAGTTAAATAATCTTGCCCGGAATCCAATCAGGAGGTATCAAGATGGTCGTTTGGAAGTGTGTTGGAAGACCAGTGCATTCAGGACCTGTCACCATCAAACACACGCAGCATACAAAGTAGATGCGACAAGTATGCCTTATGAAGCGAGTATATATTACTTGAAGAGGTCCGGGAATAGCATCCCATCATTTATATCAAAGCCCATGTCTGCAAAAATTGCTTCCCACTCATCACCCTCAGCTAGCGCATCCAAGTTCAAAGGTTCGGATGATAGCTCGTTAGGATAACGTGAGCTCCCGATCTCCATATTTTGGGCCATGGCACTACTACTATCTCTAGGATGTCTTCTCTGTTGGCTTTGTAATCGGTGGACGGTAGTACCACGACTTGCAAATGATACTACCCCGCCCGATGAATACGGGGTATTGTTCGAATGCTGGCCAGAGGCAGTCCTACTAAATTCTTGGATAACATTGTTGAGGAATCTGGCTTGTAGCACACATACTGAAGAGGCTGCATTGCCCTGCTGGCTGAAGGCATTGGCAGCAGTTTTTAAAACGGCTATGGTAGACTCTTGAATCTCGTCTAGAGTTGATTTGGGAACCAAAAGGAGGAGCTTATATGCATCTGATTAGCTTATTATCATGTCGGAGGTTGTGAGGATAATATACTTTGACGATGAACACAGCTGCATAAGCGGTCATGACGTGCATTGAATCGTGGGCAAAATATAATAGTGGCGATAATGAGGGCTTTGAGACCAGCTGGAGCATATCCAGTGCAGCTGCATAACTGATCCAAAGTCCTTCGTAGTCAAGTATCTTGTTGTTCACCGGAGAAAATGCTGATCCTTGCAAGAGAAATGAATACAACAAAAGTCTCATATGAGAGCCGAAGAAAGGAACCATAAGCCGAGAGCACCGCTCTAATTCCCAGTCAGCAATTGCCGTAAAATCATGTCTTGGCTCATTCATACGTGTCTCAGCGGCCTGCAGCCAATGTGTCTGCCATTCTTCGATCTGCACACACAAAGATCTGAGAAGTGGCCTTCGTATATCCTTTTGCTGCAGTCTTTCAGGAGGTCTCCCAGACTTCACCAGCTCAAATACATCAGCTGTAATGAGGCGCAATGTTACGAACGCACACAGTAGTGTATCATTGGTTGTCGCCAAAGAGCACTTGTACCAGTTGTGGACAGACTTGATGAATTTAGTAGGTTCAATCATACACGGCTTGTCGGTCTGCATGCACAAACTGAAGATATGTTTAGCACACCATCCTACTGACCAGGAATCGAACTTTCGTACCTCCGATCATAGACAAACAGGACAAGCCAAGTTCTCTCCATATTACGTCTCTCTCTACGCTGCCTCTCTGACATATCTTCACTTCTTGACGTTACTTCAAATTTGTGCCAATCAAGCTCAATGCATATCCTGATTGCCATTCCAATTGACGTCCAGGCTCTGGTATCGGATGCTTGCTTCCAATATGTCATCAGCATAATAGCTTGAACGACTTCTGTGGATTTTTTGGAAAGGCGAAAATTCTCAATAAAGAGCTCCTCGGCGTGCTTGTACAGAGCAGGATATAAAGCTTGATTATAGGCCTTTGCTCCTGCAACCAGGATTGTTGTCAGAAGAAAGGATGATTTTGCTTGGACATAAGCAAATGTATGTAAATTCGGATCAAATATACAGATAAAAGGGTTCAGATCTTTCATGAAACTGGAATTCGTTAGCCAATATTTCCTGTAACATGGACTTTAACAAACCCATCGAAGAGAGATACAGCTATATGTAAGTTAACAAGACCCATCTGAACTGGATTGTCAGCAGGAAGGGGGCTCAGTGACTCGACTGGCTGCAGTCTCGGGCTCTGCTGAGAGCCCAGGATATTCTGGAGCGAAAATACACCTTTCATTGCCTCATGATTGAGAATCCTGTTGGCTTGAGCGCAATTTGAGTTAGTACAGTTCTCCTTCTCCCCACTGTTCTGCCTATTCACTCCAGACACATTCTCAGTCGCAAAGGTGTCATCACTGACATGAGCTAGATCCCTTTCAGTCAACCCTGTAGCTAGGGATGGTCTCTTGAGTCAGCGAGAATCAACTACCAAACACGCCCGACTCATACCGTGCTACAAGCTTTCGATGATATCCTCGTCGGTGTTTCTGGAATAAACAATCGATATCCTTCCTCACGCACCGCTCACAAATCTTTGAAATTTGCGAGGGACGACACTTCATCTTTACTTTGCGACATGCTAGGCACGCATTCGAGCTGCAGAGGTCAACGGATGAGCGCTAAAGTGCAAACCACTGACGTACCTAATGCGGGGAATTTCAGCCTTACTCATATTTCAGAAAAATCAGGTCTATAGAACAAACCATATAATAATTTTGATCTCAGTTATAAACTGATCGCAGCTTTTGCTCTTATCTCTCACAATATATATCGTGAATGAAACAATCATTCAAATCGCATACATCTTATTACGCCACAGATAGCAGATTGCCATAGGCCAGTCTAGCGAGGAATAGATCCGCAATGGAGATAAAGATACTCGGCGATTGAGATAAGGGAACAGACTAGGAAGTCATATCGTTGAGCCGCGTAAGCTAGTCACCGGCCACCGGCGTCTTCCAAATCGTTGACCAACAATGATCTTGTCTGGTGATCGGACTACAAAGCTGGCTATCTCTAAGGTTCAGGACCATGCGTGAATTCCTGTCTGATTTCATTGTATTTTCACTCAAGTCCTAATCTGTGCTCTATACCTGGTTTCAGTATGGATTCTATTTCTCTTCCCCGCGTTGAGCGAACAGTCATTGGAGGATCTCTCGAGATTCCTCGCATGATAAACGGCCTCTGGCAACTTGCCGGTGGTCATGATCAGGATGTCAATATTGCTACCGCAGCAGACGCTTTAGAGAGGCTGTATGTTTGCTACCCATTTTTGAGGTCAGCATACTGAGTAGCGTCTAGGTTGCCAACTGGGCTTGATGGATTCGACATGGCTGACCACTACGGAGATTCGGAACTCATCATTGGCCACCACTACAAGAATTCCGCTATACCTATCACAGCATTCACAAAGTGGTGTCCTACCGGGGCCTCCACTTCATTCGAAGATGTCAAGGCTGCTATTACACTTGCTTCAACACGAATGAGTCGCCCAAAGATCGATCTGCTACAATGTAGTACACTCATATCCAACTTCTCCCCAAACATGATACTGATTTAACTAGATCATTCCTGGGACTATTCAGATGGATCTTTTTTACCACATATGGCACACTTGCGCACGCTGCAAAAAGCCGGCAAAATCAATCTCCTCGGTCTCACCAATACAGACGCCGCGCACCTTGAGCTCCTCTGCACGTCCGGATTTTCAATTGCCACAAATCAGGTCTCCTGTTCAGTTATCGACCGCCGAGTCACCCGCGGCCGTCTTTCATCTATTTGCGCCGCACATGGTGTTCGTATCCTAGCCTATGGTACTCTGCTGGGCGGCTTTTTGAGCGAGAAGTGGCTCGGCATCCCGGAACCCACAAAGCTTGAAAACTGGAGTTTGAAGAAGTATTTCCGCTTTATCAACGCAGCTGGCGGCTGGGATGCATTCCAGGGTGTGCTTCAAGCCCTAGCAACGGTCGCAAAACGTCACGATGTCCCAATTGCTGCGGTTGCGACCCGATTTGTTCTTGACCTGCCCGCTGTCGCTGCTGTGATCGTTGGTACGCGGCTATCAGCTGACTCGCAAAAGTATGTTAACAGCAACCTTGCCGCATTTTCTATAGAACTCACCGACGATGACCGCGCCTTGGTGGCTCTTGCGCAGGAGAAGCTGAAAGATATCCCTGGGGATTGTGGTGACGAGTACCGACGCGCACCATTCTTAACTGCCAGTGGTGATCTCAGCGATCATCTTGAGCAGCGCGCAGATCTTAGGATTGAGGAAGCTGTGAGGCAGGGATTACGCATCGAGGTTTCAAGCGGGAGTGAGTGGGAACCTATAGCAGGTTATTGTCGCGCAGTACGAACTGGAAATACAATTCGCATTTCGGGAACGACGGCGAACTCCAACGTCGAGGGTATTGAACTTTTTGGTGAAGGCTCAGCGAGAGCGCAAACAGTAGCAGCACTGGATATCGTAGAGCAAGCGTTGAAGAAGCTTGGATCAGGGTTAGCAGATGTAGTACGGACGAGACTAATGATTCGAAATGAAGAGGATGCGAAGGAAGTAAGTGAGGCGCATGGATGGGCATTTGGGTGTGTTGGTGTAAGGCCGGCAAACGCGATGGTTGTTGCTCAGCTAATAGGGCAGAAGTATCTTGTAGAAGTAGAAGTAGATGCAGAAGTAGATTGCGGTAGCAGTAAACCTTTTAGAATTTAGAGAATATTTGAATCCAAAACAGTTTCTAATTATAGTTACAATATGCATCTAGTAGTATCGGTGATAAACGTGGAGGGACCATCGCCCCATTACATATTTTTGACAATGTAATGGGCAGTCTCCAAAAGGACAGGAGATTTGCTAGGTTGCCGAATTTGATTGAGAAGAGGAAGTAGGGTCTATTCAACAGTCTACTTAGATGTTTAATTGTACTTTTCTGAGCACATCCTTCATTCCAAGCGGAATGGTTTCTCACTTACAGGTTCGTGGTTGAAGTTTGCGTTTTAACCTTATATTTTAACAAATACGCCCACATAGGATTATCGTAACCAAGCAACAACTTACCTAGAGGTTTTGATATAACTACTTATGAAAGTAGACTGATTCTACCTTCAAAATAATCCTGCACTCTAGCTTAACAATTTTTTTTTTGGATAGACATTACAATAGGCTTGCTAAGCGGCACGACATTGCTACTTAATATTCACGCATGAGGCCTTTATTCGTCGCAAGAAAGCAATTTCGACATCACTTGGGAATGCAGCAACAGAAGAGTCATGAAAGCTCCCCTACCATGACTGCTGCCAACATGAATGTTCAATAATCTTCATTTCCATCCTAAGCAGCAATTGTGCCAGTCGTAGCAACCTTGTCTGCCCTCCTAGCAACGGACCTCCTACTTTCTCACACCGCGAAGACATGTGGGCAATGCTACAACACTTAACATCTACGGCAATCTTGAAGCATGTTACCCTATTTGCAAAATCTTTTCTTAGCCTATCTATACTGGGGAAATAGACTTATAGTAGGTCCGTTTCCCGCGGTGGTGTATACCGCCTCCGTGTAACGACGGGTCTTCAAGGTAACGTGATGAAGACGGGCTTAGGCTTCCTCGGCGTTAGGTTCTCCTGGTAATGCTTGGAGAGGAGGCAGGAGCTAGAGTATATAATATAGGATCGGGATTAGGGTACTAAGCTGAGTAGTAAAGCTCGATTATAGCTCAAGGGAATACTAGAAGCAAGGTAATAATTGTATTGGGTTGAGTAAGCTTATTTGAGTTGACTATAAGGTTTTAAATACAGTAGGAAGTTCGCAGTCTATATATATATTGATTTCTAGTTGTTTATACTGCTTATTAAATAAATATAGTAAGTACCAAGTTGCTTATTCTGCTTATTTAATGAGTATAATAAGTATTAATATCGCTATATAACTTATAAGTCCTATATACCAAGGCTAAAGCTGTAATACTAAGTCTTCCTTCTAATAGGCTTTGTTTTACAGCTATAGCTAAGTATTTACTTAGCCTATTTAAGCTTCGTATAATTTATAGGTTCTTTTAAAGGGTATTGTTTCTTTTATATATATTTAAAGCTTTATTTAAACTTTGCAATAGTATATATTGTCGGAAGGTTTTATTATATAAAGTCTTTGCAAAAACGTATAGAGATAATAGAGTAAAATTTTTTACAGCTGTATAGAACCTAGGATCTAGGATCGATTACAAGCTTTATTTCAACAACCGATGTAGGTCTAGACTCAAACTATCGTTCGATCGGCCAGCTGTTATTTGTATTTCTTGTTTAAAATAGCCTCGGATACAATAGCAACAAATATATGTAATTTATATCTTTAAACAAGCTATACAACAGCTATAAAAACTAGCAATTGCAGTATTTCTGCTATTGGTCTTTTTTAACAACTTTGTTGTTTTAGCCTCCTTTGATAGTACTATAGTCTCTAAATATACTTTGGAAATAGTATTCGAGACCTACTATATATATACAAAGAACGACTTACGGTATAGCTAAGCTAACAAGTAATTTGAAAGTATTGTAGACGGCTATAAAGAAGTCGTAAGCTTTCTCGAAATTGCTGCCGTAAGTTTACAAGCAGGTATAAATATCGAGTGTAGTAAATAGTCTCTGATTTAAACGCTTTATATATAGTATTCTAGCTGCTACAATACTCGGCATATAAAACAAATTACCAAAGTAGATACAAGCCTGTCGTTGTAACGAATTTGGCTTGGAATATACTAGGTGTTTAGCATCACCGCGATATTAAGTATAGGAGAGGATGTAGGTTAAAGACAAAACAGGTCGAGTAGTATAAAGTACCGATAGAACGAAAACTAAAGGTATAGTATAGAAAACAAGATGGAAAGTAGACTTGAAGATAGATGTAGAAGAGTATAGTACTTATATTATAAGAAAAGCAGCGAGGCTACGAGGCTACGAGGCTAGTACCTTCCCTAATTAGGCGGTCGCTAAACTTGAAGCAGCAAGTACCTAAATTAAAATTATAAAGTAAAGATTAACAACTACAATACTTTTAGATATAGTATACTAGTAGATTATAATTGGTCTATAAATACAATCTGCTATACCTTCTTCTATTAGGCTCTACTTTGCTATAAATAATAGATTGTAGACGGGCTTTGTTAAAAGACTAGACTACTTTTTCTTCTTACTACTTCTTTCTACCTATTTATTACGTCTTTGCTGCTAGGTAGGTAGCAAAGCACAGGCTTCTTAGCAGTTGTATATACTAGTACAATATACAAAGAAGTAAAGGCTCTCCAATAAAACTAAATAGTTGCTATTGGTATCGAAGTATATAACTTAATACTTTGGCAAAGGTATAGGTAAAAGTAGGTAACAAAGTATTAATTGAAGTTGAGTACAAAGCTTTTATCTACTAAGGAAATACAAAAATCTATATAGTTGCTTCTTACTCTAAGGAACTATATCTATCTTTAGGGAACTATATAGTTCTATAGGGGAATATACAGTTCTTTTTTATATATATAGTTCTATTATATAACCGTACTATCCTGTAATTCTTGATATATAACTTTGTTATAGCTTCTTATATTTTGTTATAATCGTAGGTCGTAGTACAAGGCTATAATACAAAGTCTCCTTTTATTGGTTAAGTCCTTTTAACCTAGTAAGCAACTAGGTAGACCTAATACTACTTAAACAGAGCTATTTCTACCTTTAATAGCATTATAGCCTTCCGTTCTTAATATACCTTCTCCAAATTATTTGAAAGTTAAAGAATATATCGCTTTTACTAAATATATTATTAGAAATAGTTCCGATATATTGCTATATACTCGCTGTATTAGAAACAAGCTGAAATACATCGTATCTCCCGATTCTCGGCGATATATAGAGTATATTTGGTCTAATATTCGTTGTAATCTAGCTAGTCCTTCTACTACTAACTAAGAGAAACTAAAGAAAGAGGAGGATAGGCTTGCTATAGAAGAGGCTACTGCCTTTAATTAGCAACAAAAGCTAATAGCGTATATTCTTCGACTTAAAAAACAATAGTTGTTACTAAAGAAATATAGTAGTAAAATACTTCGTTGTAGGCTAGCTACGCTAGACAAACTTAAAGCCGTAGAAGAAAGAAAGAAAAAAGAAGCAGAAGAGAAGGCAGATGTAGG